>PVIR01003358.1:0-34808 GCA_004026965.1 Petromus typicus | reverse complement strand
ATTTTCTCTTTACTTTCATAAAATGTATTATTCTGCCATTAACGTTCCTGAAACGCTAGCAGCCGGGTGGACGACAGCGGTATGACTTAGTTTAGAAATCTTGGAGAGGCTGAGGACTGGAAGTTGCTTCTTGTTCTTTTTCACTAGCTTTTTAGCCTAGTCTTGGTGTCAGGAGGAAAGATGGGAAGAAGACGCGTCACTGGCTTAACAGAATCTCAGTGTTTCCTACTAAGAGAGCTACAGAGACCCTGGCTTTGGCTTGTGTGTTTTCAGACCCAGGAAACGTGTGTCTGTGAACTGCCTTTTAGAGACGCTAACTGCACGTAGCAGAGTTGTAGCAATTTCTGCCAAGTTCCTAACTTGCTCCTCTCCAAACCCTGAGTGGTTTTCTTCCCTTTCTGCGTTCCCCATTTCAGGCAAAGTCACTGAGACTCTGTATCAAATATGTCCCTGATACAGACAAGGACTCAGGAGACCAGAGACCAAGAAGGGAAAAATTACACTACAGACTCCTAAAATAATCGTTTCACTTTCCATAAAAGATTTCCCCATTGGAATCATTTTCATGTGAGCTCTGTCCAGAGCCACTAAACAATGTTCTGCCTGCTTGCTAGTTGTCAAACACAGACAGTAACAGAGTTGTGGCTTGTGCGCATGAAAATGTCTGCTGCTTTCTCCAGTGAGGCTCCTTAATGAGCTTGTGTCATGCTCTTTGAGCTTTGAGCTAAATAATTCTTTTCTCTATATACGTTAGGTGCCTCAAGTATTTTGTGAATGTGAAGCTGATTAAGAACAATAATCTACATGTAAATGATACATGAAAGTACCAAAGACCCTTCTCTTTAGCTTATAGACTATCTGTTAATTCCCAATTAAAGGAGCAGATTTCAGGATTATGGGACAGTTCACGCCTTGGACTAATTTGCTTAACCTTCACAAGCCTAAGTTTGCTCATGTATAAAGTGAGAGAAGGTACCCCATAATGTTGTTGGAAGACTCACTCAGTGAGCAGTTTTTTGAGTCACTATTTCTTGCGTCTGGAGAGGGGACTGGCACCTCAAATGCACGTGAAATCTGAACACTAGCAGGTGAGAGACACACACAGATCTGCAGGTCAGCGCTGATGTCAGAGCTGGGATCCAGTGACTCGGGCCTGAGCCGAAATGCGGCTTCACCTCAGCCCTGACTGTGTGACACTGAGGAATGATCCAGCTTCTGCGACCTCTCCTGACACACACACAAGAATGCTTTCTCCTGTTTTCCATGAACTAAATAAGATAGAGTATCCAGCCCCTAAACGCATTAAGTGCCGTAGGAAACACAAGATGTCACCACAGTCCTAACCAAGCACAGGTCTGAGGCACAGTAGGTCCCATTATGAATGTCAGCCAAATCCTTCTCCACATCACCTCTTCCCCTACAGTGAAGCTGCTTAGCTAATTTACACAGGGGGGAAAAAAAAGAGACCAAAAAATTAACCTGAAATCTTAGAGATTCAAGACTGGAAAAAGAGCCCAGGAGCTTCAGGCTGACTCTGGAGCAGGAAATACAGCTGCAGGTTTAAGGGGCCAGGGAGCTACTGGGGTGAGGCCACAGAAGGGCAGGGCCAGGTGTGGTTCAGTCATCTTCAGTGCATGGATCCAGGCAGCTGTGACTCATTCTAGCAAGCAGGGTTCTTGGAGACACGGCAGACGTACTGAGCCCGGATGCTGGGCTGTGCGGTCCCTCTGGTCAAAGTCACAGCCTTACACAGTGTTGACTGCCGACACCAGAGAGGAGAGCTGAGAACATGCCGTGGGGACATGGGCATTGCGTGTGCTCAGCACACTCTCTTGCATGTGGGACTTTACTAAGTTACACAACATACGTGTCACAGACTCTCTGGGAGGCTGGGAACAGATCCTAGTCAAACTGATGCAAACCAAGATGAAAATTTTGCCAGTCCACCTCATGGAGAGATACAGCTTTGGGCAGGGCTAGACCTGGGTTCTTAAGGAACCTGGGACCCAACCCAGGGCATCTGTCTTCTCCTCTGCACATCTGTTTTTGTATTCCTTCAAAACTGCTCTTCTTGAGTCAGGGATTTGGCTCAGTGGTTCTGGCGCCTGTCTTGCAAGCGCAAGGGACTGGGTTCGATCCCCGGTAACCACATACCATACTGGGTGTGGAAACTCATGCTCAGCAGCAATCAGCACCACATACCACAGTGCCGGGCGTGGTGGCTCATGCCTGTAATCCCAGCACTCATGAGGCAGAGGCAGGAGGATTGCTGTGATGTGAGTTGGAGGCTGAGGTCAGGGCCAGCCTGAACTACAAAGCCAGACCCTGTCTCAAAAAACAGAACAAAAAAAACTGCTCTTCCCGTGGAAAAGAAAAATAACCACAAGCAGGTTATTCCTTGAAATTTGAGAAATCCCAATAAAAATAAATACATTCTCTTTGTCAGTAGTTTCAGGAAATGTCCTAGGATCCCTCTTGGCTCTGAGTGGCCAAGCTCAGGTCATAATGGCTGGGCTCACATTCCACATCATTCCCTCACTGGAAATAGATTAGACTCATCCTATCGCTCGTATTCAGATGTCCCCATAGACACACCCAAGCCTCATGCAGTCATGGCTGGAGCTTTTCAGAGGTGACTGAATCTAGAGTGTGTGACGCTGGGACTGATGCATGGTGCGGCGCTAGGATGAAGGGTCTGACTGCTGCTCTTCCTAAGTAGCCTGAAAAAGCTGTAAGGGGTAGAAGGAGCTGTGAGAAACTCTTGGGGCTTTTGCAGTCTTCTGCCTGCAATGAACTATTTCTCCTCGGTGAGGCGCCACTGCCCTGGGTCACCCCGCGTAGGAGCCAGCCAACAATGGACCAAAACCTCTGTGATCTGTAAACCAAATAAACTTTTCCTCCTTTAACTTTGGGTGTCAGGGATTTGGTCTCAGCAAGAGGAAAAGTGACTAAGACATCCCATTGGTCCCTGAGAACAGAAGAGGCAGGTACTCAGAGGAAAACAGGGGCCTTCTTCAGGACAGGCCAGGAACTGAGGCAAATAAAAGCTCTAGGTTGCACTTTCCTGCTCTTCTTTTTCTTTATCTCGTGCATCCTCAGAAGTTAACCAATCTCAGATGATTTCAGCAGGGCTAAGAAGACAAATAAGCTAGACACGCCACAAGAGCAGTTAATTATGCCGAACTTATCACCCTGATGGATCGCTCAGCACTTAACCTTAAGAAACATCAGGCCATCTAGTCTTGTTTTATTTTAACAAGTGTGAGGCAAGCTTTGCCAAACTAGCAGATACAACTGTGACTTACAAAATGAAAAAAGTAAACAAGAAGCACAATTGGATATGATTTAATAAAAGATTTGTTCCCACTACTTCTCCTGGGAACCTCAGCTCATTTTCTTTCTACTGACAGTTATTATCTCTACCTTTATTGAACAAAGGAACTTGGAGCACAGCTGCCGAGCATCAGTAAAGAAAATCATTCTTTTATTAATAAGATTGTGATTAGCAGGGGGAAAAAAATCCATGTTTGGGGGTTGGTGCTGAAGTTACAGACCATTTAGTAGAAATATGGCCGACTAGTGCCAACATTATTTCAGGCAATTTCATGATCAAATGTCCTATTAGGTTGTTTAAAATTTTTATAGAGATTGTAAATCAGAACTATTTTCTATTTGCCCTAAATATTTAGGTGCTACAGGGAAAGCAGATCAAATTAAAGGGTATTGTGCCCATTTTTTACTGGGATTTCCTAGGGACATAAATCAGCCCCCTTGCCTCACAGAGCTCTTCAGTAAACATGTTTGTGAAAACAGCCCTGAATCTCCTCCCGCGCTCTCATTACAGGGGTGATTTAGATAACAAAGGCACTGTTAGTCCTTCCGGTGTTCAAGCCAGGGACCTCGGGCCAAGATTCAAAGGATGCTACTCAGAGTTTTTGAGCTCTCACAGGAATAAGTTTGGAGCTACTGGAGGCCATTTTCCATTCTCAAATAACAACATGGAACAAGAATCAAGAAAACAGAAAAAAGGGCCGGGGAGTTGGCTCGATGGTTCCGGCGCCTGTCTTCCAAGCGCAAGGGCCCGGGTTCGATTCCCCGGTAACTACATAACAATACTGGGTGTGGAGACTCACGCCCAGCAGCAACCGGCACCACATACCACAGTGCCGGGCGTGGTGGCTCACGCCTGTAATCCCAGCACTCGGGAGGCAGAGGCAGGAGGATTGTTGTGATGTGAGTTTGAGGCTGAGCTCAGGGCCAGCCTGAACCACAGAGTGAGACCCTGTCTCAAAAAACCTAAAAAAAAAAAAAAGAAAAGAAAAGAAAACAGAAAAAAGAGACAAATGTCCACAGATGTGCTGGAGGGAATTCTACCAAGAAACAGAAGGTCGGTATCTACCATACTACGAGATGCACAGTCCTTACAGTCCTTGGGAGCTTTTCCCCACCGACACACTCATGCACGGGCATCTAGACAGGTGTACAGGATATCTGATGCAGCCTTGGTTATAGCAAATCTTTCTTTTCTTTTCTTTTTTTTTTTGAGACAGAGTCTTGCTTTGTAATTCAGGCTGGCCTAGAGCTCAGCCTTGAATTCACAGCAATCCTCCTGCCTCTGCCTCCCGAGTGCTGGGATTAGAGATGTGAGCCACCATGCCTGGCACTGCGGTATGTGGTGCTGATTGCTGGTGGGTGTGAGTCTCCATGCCCAGTATTGTTTTATATGGTTACCCAGGATCAAACCTCTGCCCTTGCACTTGCAAGACAGGTGCTGGAAACACTGAGCTAAATCCCTGGCCCAATTCAGTATCTTTCAATATTGTGCTGATGAAATCAATGCTTCGCAATACAATGGTTTCTTTTCTAAACTGTCCTTTTCTGAACTGTAACCAGCCGTATTAATTTGGATTAGATTCAGCTATGGGCAATGCAAGACTCAAAACAACTATAGCCTCAGTAAAAGGTTTTTCTCATTAGTTTAATAAAATGAAAGACAGTCTGAATAAGACTGAAAGGGTAACCCATAGTTTCAGCAAAACCATATCCTCCTAGCCTATTAGTCTGTCATGGATGCCCCCTCTCCTAAGTTCACTTTGTAGTGTAGGGCAGATGCTGTTCTGTTCTTACTCTACTTGGCAGGAAAGAAGAAAACTGGACAAAGACAACATCTCCTGTCTGTAAAGAAACTCCCCAGAAACTGCCACTACCATATTTGTTTATAGAAACTTATCACATAGACACACTCAGTTGCTTAGAAAACCGTCTTAATCTTTTTGTATCACAAACCACCATTCCCAACACTTAACAGCTCAAAACAAAAAGCATTTGTTTCACATGTGACTCCATAAGTGAGTCATGGGGGGGGTACAGCTGGACAGGTTTCTGGTCCTGACTGAGCCCATCTCACATATTAGCAGTTAGCTAGCTTCCCCGGGTGGCTGAGGACTGGCTGGTCTAGTATGGTCTCCGAGGAGATGTAGACTCACATCCTACGGAGGACAAGGGATGGCTTGTTCAAATGTGGCTGGACAGGGTTGCGAGGGAGGAAGCAGAAGTGTGCAAGATCTCCTGAGGCTTGGACTCAGAAATGACACAATGTCACCTCTGTCACACTGCACTGGTCAAAACAAGTCATGAGATGGTCCTGCACACAAGGGTGGAGAAATAAATCCCAGGTCCACAAAGAAAAAATTACAAACTCAAGTTGCAAAGAAATGTGTATTCAGAGAAGGGGAAAGCTGTGGTCACTGTTACAAGCACTATCTCACAAAATTATAGTCTTTATTCTGGGGGACAAAGGACCCAGCTAAAAATTAGAAGTAATAAGATAGTCTTGTGGAAGAAGAGGAAGCTGAATATCGGTAGGCTCTTTGCATCTTCTGTGATATCCACTTTGAAAACCTCTTCTTAGAGAGAGACTTACCATGTAGCTCAGGCTATCCTGGAACTCGCTAACTGTCCATGCCAGGCTTGGATTTGTGATGCTCTGATATCAGCTTCCCAAGTCCTGGAGTTTCTGGTACCCACCACCATGCCCGGCTTTAAAGCTCCATTTTGAATGCAATTCTTCGGGGTCTTCCTTGACCACTGAGATAGAATTATATCTTGCAGATACTTTTACCTTCATCTTTTGTGGAAGGACTCTGAAGCTTCACTGAGAGTCTAGGGCGGCAGACAGGAAGGACTGAACCATCCCCTGAGGCCACCGTGAGCTCGGACCTCATCTTCACTGACACGTAAACATTTCTGTTCAAACAAGTCTCTCTTACGTGAAAGTAATACATCCCTTGTTTAAACGGCAGAACTGTGGGATTGTTTCTTTGGCTTTCAACTAACCCGTAAGACTTAGAAAAGACCCACATGATCAAAAGAGAAGAGAACAAATAATGAAATCTGGAAGGAAACTCTCGACGCCCAGGACGTGAATTGATGCACACACCCCTCATCAGAGAGGATGCTGGAACTGGTCTACGGACGCAGTGACACCTTCTTTCTCTCTTTGTAATTCTTTTCCTCTCTTCCCCTCTCCATACGAGTGGAATGTAAATCAGCAGCCTAGAGTCCTTCTGCTTAACAAGGTTCTCATTTGGGAGGTTGTAGCCTAGGGGACTATTAAAAAGAGAAAGAAAAGCTCCTTCTATAAACAGCTTCTGCCAGCTGCTGGGAGCTGAAGAGGAGTGGGTCACTGGAGTGACAGCACAGAGCAGGACCATTAAGGGAAGAAATCTGTGAAGAGTAAGAACGCTCAGTCCACCACTCTGCAGAGGGTCCATGAACAGAAACTCCACGTGCCAAAAGACACACCCAGGGGAAAGGCTGAGACGAAGAGACCCTGCAGGTGCGTCCTAACGCTAACGACAACATGCCTGGACTTTCGCGGTGGAGGAGGGGCGGCCTCCGCCCCACTGGCCCTGCAGGAGTCCTGACAAGGGCTCGTATGCGCTGGGGCATGGGCAGCGCCAAGTCCAGGTTAAACACCATTCACAAGGCTGGAGCTAACGACGGCCCCTGTTTTAACAAGGAGCCCGGGGACGCTCATAATCGTGTAGGGTTACTTGGTTAAGTAGCAATGCATATTCACTGGGTTAGAGACATTTTCAACCCCTGGGGCTGAAAGTGAGGCTAGAAAATACAATTTTTATGCTTTTGAGTAAAGAAGGGTAATTTCTGAGGCTAAGAGAAAGGGAGAAGAAAAGGAGGGAGATAGAGAGTTCCCCCAGAGATGTCTGTGCCAGGCTGGGTGGGAAGAGGGGACAGGACTGGCGAGAGAGAAGAGGCAGGAAGACCACGGACTTAGGGTCTCTCCCAAGATGGAACTGAGTTAAGAGGTGCTGTGTCCTCCCTGGAAAGTTCAGACAGACGGATCTTCTTGGTGTTTTGTTTTGTTTTTGAGACAGGGTCTCACTTTGTGGTTCAGGCTGGCCCTGAGCTCAGCCTCCAACTCACATCACAGCAATCCTCCTGCCTCTGCCTCCCGAGTGCTGGGATTACAGGCGTGAGCCACCACGCCCGGCACTGTGATATGTGGTACTGGTTGCTGCTAAGCGTGAGTCTCCACGCCCAGTATTGCATGTGGTTACTGGGGGAATAGAATCCGGGCCTTTGTGATTGTAAGACAGGCGCTGGAACCACTGAGCTAAACCCCTAGCCCAGATCTTCTGAGGTCGTTCACAGGATGGTCAGAACTTCCTTTTGCCTTTTACATTGGGCCCTTCAGAGGCCTGACTCACCTGCACAAACATAACCCCTGCCCCACTGATGCTGGCCATCTGGTCACACACAGCATCCAAGACACAAGTCACACACTTTTTGTGGCCCACCCTGTCTGCCTTTTCTATTGATTAGCGCGAATCAGTCCACTAGGCCCGCAGCCGAGGGGCAGCGCTGAGGGTTGGAGGATCTCCAGGGCGCCCCCTACAGACTGCCTGCCACCCTGCACATTAAATGAAGCCGCACAAAGGTTCCAGTCCTGAAACCGCCTCATCTCTTCACGCATCAATTTCTCACTGAAAATCGTGAACTAAAGCGAGCTCTCCATCCTCCCTGAGAACATGGAATTGAGGCAGAGCCATGCTTTTCAAGCATTTGTGACATGCATATTTCTGAAAATAAAATCTCCCTCAGTATGTAAATGGATAAATATATTTATATTCGTAACATCAAACTATTCAGGCAAGATTTTTTTTTCTTTTTTTCTTTTTTTTTTTTTTTTTTAGGCAGGGTCTAGCTTTGCAGTTCAGGCTGGCCCTGAGCTCAGCCTCAAACTCACATCGTAGCAATCCTCCTGCCTCTGCCTCCCGAGTGCTGGGATTACAGGCATGAAATACCATGCTGGGCACTGTGGAATGTGGAACTAATTGCTGATGAGCATGAGTCTCCACGCCTAGTATTGTTGTATGTGGTTACCAGGGGATCAAACCTGGGCCCTTGCACTTGCAAGACAGGCGCAGGACCCACTGAGCTAAATCTCCGGCCCTCGGGAAAAGTTTTAAAAGATAGAAAAGAATTGCTACATAAACAACATAGATGCATAGCTAAAGCAGTTTCTAAGCAGAAGCAGCCTGACAGAGGAGGACATACTCATTGAGATGAAACCCTTAGAAGAAACTAACAACTTGCAATAACAAGTACTTCAGCGACTCTTCAGGGTTGAGGGGAGGAGTTAAGAGAAATAAGAAAATCGCTTGTTGAATCTCACTGACAGGTCTACACAGAAGAGGTGATCTAAAGATAACAGTAAACGTTTAAATTTAAAAACTTATTACAGTGCAACACACATTGACATTAATTTTCCTTCAAAAATCCTTCCCTTTGCTTCAAAGGCAATTATCTCATCATTCGTGATACTTTCTAAAGCCCTGCAAATTCTCTTTTGGTCCCTTAGTTGTCCTCTCATGGTTGCCTTGATATTCTGGGTCAATTAAAAATGATGATGTTTCATTATTACTTTGACTTTGGGTGATAAATAGAAGGACAGTGCCAGATCCAGTGACCAAGGTGGACAGACACATCATAGTATGTTTATGAGCCTGCCTTTCTATTGGGTGGCACTCAGTAATAGTGTTCCACGCATCATGATCACCTTATAGGGATACTCACAAAGGAAGACTTCCTGCTTTGGAAAATGTTAAGAACTATCCAATATGTGTGTTTGAAGTGAGAGGGGACATTGTGAAGGGAATTCATGGCAATGTATTTTTTTAACTATAATAATTTTTATATATGGGTTCTTTCTAAGTCTTACTATATTTCGGTCACAAACAGGTACACCTTAGTGAAGGTGAAATATACTCACGGAAGTGAAATACACTGGGCTGCTCTGCGCACAGTCAGGCTGAGCCCACAGCTGCACCTGACACCCTTCCTGCCCCTAAATCCTGAGTCACAAGCTTCTGATATTCTTGTAAGAAAATGTGTTGCAGGTTGAACTGGGCCCCTCCAAAAAGCTGTTGAAATTCTAACCCCAAGTCGTTATATTATATATATGATATTATTGGGACATGGGATCCTGGTAGAGGAAACGAAGCAAAGAGTTAGTCACACTGGAATGCGTGAGATGTTATATCCAGTACAAATGATGTACTTATGGAAGAAAGAGAGACATCCAGGGAGATGAAGGACATGACAGGCAGAGATTACAGCAATGTGTTTATGAGCCAAGGAGCAGGGCCACACCAGAAGCCAGGGAGAGGCACGGAACTCCAGCACTGCGACAGAACACATTTCTGCTCTCTTCACCCTACCCTGTGCCCATTTGTGACGGCAGGCCTGAGAAATGAATACGCAGCGGGCTGGGCAGAGCGGGGGCAGTGGCCTCTAGCTCCCCTCCTTGTGAGGACCCTCGGGTGTCACATCGGGAAGGGGGGACATTTCCCACTCACCCTGTTATGACATCGGGACAAGTCACTTCAACGTGCTCATCCTCAGTATCCTCCCCAGCGCAGCTGCAGTGAGGACCAAATGGAGTGGGGTGGCGTGGATGTCACACAACGGAGCCCGGCCAGGCTCAGGTCTGCTTCACAGACACTGAATGGTAAGCACCTACGCTAAATGTTCGGCTCTAGGAATTATCACAAGGACAAGAAATGTGGCCCTTTGTCTCCCAGAGCTCTCCAGAGTGGGGAAGTAGATGACTGGAGAGTCAGACTCAGTGAGGTAGGAGCCGCAGGCGGCCATGCTCCAAGTCAACCTCAGCAAAGTGGCTCTTGCTCCAGCATCCTGAAGACTCTGTTCCTTCCTAAATAACTGACAATCTCCTGTTTATAAATTTAATTTATTAAAGTCTGTCTGCTTGACCTTATGGCAACATCCAGGACTGACGCCCCTTCTTTATTAAAGCTTCCTATTTTAAACTTTAAAATCCATGCTTATTACTATTATCATTATTATTATCAGTACATTAAAAAATTAAATTAATAGGCTCTGAATCCACTGAAAGAAAGCAAAGCTGTCCTAGCACCTATTTACATAGATCTTCTTTGTATCAGTTTTTGTCTATCCTCCTTAGAAACGTTGTGTGCATCTAGGGCAGACATAGTTAGATGTTTCCTCAATAGCCACCTTCCCCCCAGCATTCTCTGCAATGACAGAAATCCATATCTGTTTAGACAGCAGTAGGTCCAGCTCTAAGGGATGAATCATGATTGGACTAAGCCCACACAGACATCCTAACCTCTTCACCAAATTACTTGATTTCCCAGCTTCCCTTGCAGCTCACCGTTCCACAGCCTTCCTGCCTGATCACAGAAGTGATACTCCAGAGATGGTGCCGCCATCTTGCCAGTGTGAGATAACAAGACTAATGACAAAATGAAACACGCAAAAGATAACTGAGCAATACACTGCCTACCGGCAGATTTCTTAGAAAAGCAGTGGAGGCCTTGCTTGTCTTAATCATTCAGAGCTACACTGCCTTTTATGTGCAGCTCAAATGATTTCTGACTGACACAGAATTTGCAGACACACGCACGCACACACACACACACAAACACACACACACACACAAACACACACACACACACACTCTCAAGCTGGTACAAGGTACAAGTAACCGAAACCCCTGACTCAGCCTAGATTAAACCATGAAAGACATTTGTGGAAATGGAAAAACAAGGCAAGGTCCCGGCACAGAATGACCATCCAGTCTCTGACTCCATAAAAAAAAGCTGTGGTTCTTCTACAGAATGGAGTATTACCCTTCCATAAAAATGATAAATTTGAGTCATTTATACTTAAATGGACATACCTGGAGGATATCCTTATAAGTGAAATAAATAGGTCACACATAGGTAAATATTACATCTTTTCTTTGGTACAAGAAAATAAAGATATAAATGAGTCCTAGAATTGTATGTTATATATTGTGAAATAGAAAATAATCAAAGTAAAATAGGGAGAAGGGGGAAAAAATAATGAGATTATAACAAAAAAGAAAGGAAACAAATTTTACGTATATGGGGGGTAGTAGGGTGGGTAGGGCTATGGGAAAAAATGAGAATTAAGTTGCGTCTTATACTGGTACAAATCCCCATTATGCAGTGCAATCATGATGCCTATATGTAATGTACCAATAAAGATCTCAATAAAAAAAAGAAAGAAAAGAATATTTCTATCTTGGAAAGCAATAAGCATGGCAATTAAGGCTAGCTTTATTTCTATCTTCTCCAAGAAAAATAAAGAACGTGTATTATTCCATATTACATAATTGTTACAGACTACATGCATGGCTCTGAGTTTTTACCTTTATCATTCTCTGTAATTATTCTTATTTAACATAAATTATTTCATGAATACATTTTTATATTCCTTCAAAAAAAAATAAAAAGCTGGTTCCTTCCCAACCCCTGCTCTACCTTCCTCCATTGTTTTTATCTGGAATCCAGTTCCTTTCATGGTTGCAAAATGGTCATAAAAGCTATGGGAGCCCCATGTTTCCTTACTGCAGCAAGAGACAAAGCCCTCCACCCCCAAGCTCTTCCAGTCCTTCCCTGCTCTCTGATTAGGCAAGTGTCAGACCCTACGCCTGGCACAGGTTCCTTTTAAGTCACTGGAGAGTACTGAGTGCACACTGGCTTCACACACCAGGACTCACTCATAAATCAGGGAAAAAAGTGGTTCCGTGAATTGAATTCAATTCTATATAGGAGGAGGAAGAGGAGATGGTACTAGCTGGAAAAAAAGAGGATTAGTTAATAGTCTGCCATCAATAGTTATACCACCAAAATCCAGCGAAGCTCTTTCCCCCCAAATAAAAAATGAATTAGGCACGGGGACTCCGTAAGACTGGATGTGGGATGTGCACCAGCCTGAGGAGGCTGTGTGTGGGCCTGCGAGGGCAGCGGCAGAGGGAAGAGACTGGTCCAGCAAAGGATGAAACTGGCTACAAGTAAGGGGAGCAAAATGCTCCAACTGTAGTTATCCTGGGTGTGAAACTTTGTAGTGAGAGAATGATGAGAAGCTCGTGCCCAAGAAAACTCTCATCTCCCAGTATCTGAAAGAATACATGCACAGGCGACAGAGCATCAGAGAAAGCGTGCGAATCAAAAACTACAGATTCAGCATAGTACTCTACCTCTGGTAGGTGAGGCAGAAGTTAGTTTGGGGTAAATGTCAACTGGATTTGGGGATATGTTAACAGGTGTCTGTTGTTATAAATAAACAAAAGGGGCTACGGTGGAACAATCATGCAGATGTATTTAGAAACACAGAGTATGACAAGTTCAATTCTGATACTGTTCAAGTAAAGCATTAAAGATTTGGAGTAACCTTTCACATGGAGCGGGTGATTTCCCCCAAGCCTTTACTACTACTACTACTACTAATAATAATAATAATAATAAAATCTGTGTTACCCCTTGGGATTTCTGAAGAGCTTTGCAATTTGTGCAAAGGAATACCTGGTTCTGCAGAAGAAATCCACTCCTCCTTGCGTCCTTTTTCTTTCCATATATCAGACCAGATGCCCACTTGGTACCACGTGGGTACATTGTACCGATTCACCTCATTCTTTTTCAATAGCAATGTTGGAGATCGTTGGGCAGATGTATTCAAATGTATTTAGACAGCTCCCTATTGATGGAACTGTTTGTTTTATTTTCCTTCTAAACTATCGCATCAGGATTATTGGAGACAGGAAGAAATGTCGCCCACCACAAAAAGATGTCCCAAAGCCAGCATCCGTCCTCATCCGAGCACAGTCGGGAAGCTCCTCTCCCTCGACTGGGGCTCAGTCACTGATGGGGACAGAACCATCTCTCTGGACGCCCTTTGTTAACTTCTAGCACCACATAAAGCCCAAAGGAGTGAAAACGTGTGCACAGCCTGGGCATCCGCTGAAGACAGTGAAAAGACGAGTTGCACAGGAGCTGTTATTAACACCTAATAACTCTTTAAAACCAGGTTAATTATCAACAAGCAGTAGGATTCTTTCACACTTTACCGCTCCATTCCAGGCAGCGACTAAATGAGACGCAGCCTTAACCTGTTCGTGTTTAGGGCTAATTAGTCCTTCATCTACCATCCTGAGTAAGGAAACAGCTGAGACACACATTTTCCTTTAGAGGAGGTGCAAGTCTTCCTATAAAGCATAATGATAACAGTGTGAATAATGATAATTTCCGCTTTTTATCTGCTATGTAGTTTACATACATAATGGCTTTGTATTTTAGCAATGTAATATGAAAAGAGGCATAAGGAATGCGAACTAGTTCCCTGATAACCTGCCTCTAGTATGGGCTGTGCAAGGTCTTTGGATCCAAAGCTCCAGGTTTAGAGTCAGACGAATTGGATCTGACTACCATGAAAGAAAATAAGCAGACAGGGTAAGGACGTGACAACGAGAGGATCTGACGTGAGCGGGGCATGTTTCAAATTGTAGCCTACGCCAACCACATAATAGGTTCTCAATAAAACGTCAGGACAAAGAAAACCAGATCTTTCTGGGACTGTTTGGTAGATTCCAAAAACTGAGCAAAGAACAAAGTCTCCTGATGTGGGTAAGCAGCTGGTTTGTTTGCTCCTTGGATCTCATACTGCCAGTCAAACCGGTGGCTCAGCCCAGGAGCATGCGTTTGTGCACATAAAATGTCCCACTTTTCCTACCCCAGCCTTGGCTGCATTACAGCTGACAGGCATTGAGAAGACGGGGGAAACAGCATATTTGTTTGCCAGCATTACAAAAGGACATATAACATAAGACCTTACAATCAGAGAGAACCAAAATAAAAGGTAGAACTATCCAAAGTGAAACAAACAGAAAACATGCTATTCATGAAACTCCGGAACATGAGTTGTCATTTGGTTCATTTTTGCAGCAAGGAAAACATCAGAAATTTTTCAACAACCTAGGAACAAAAGAATATTCTCCATACTGAATAAATTAAATCAATCCCACCATGGAATGGAGTACCTTGAGACTATTAAAAAGTATAATCTGCTCACATTTGAGGTCTGAGAGATGTTTTGATAACTAAATGAATAAAGTCAGTCACAAAGCAGAAGGTTTAGTATAATCCTGTTTTTAAAATAAATTTGGAAGAAAAAGTTTAGAAGGATGTACAATACAGAAAAGTAGAATCAGATTATTTTCTGGCTTGGGTTCTTGTCTGCTAGCTTTGTTTTTATCTTGTTGTTTGCAGCACTAAGAATTAAACCCAGAGCCTTCACACTGTGCTATATCCCCAGTTCTTCAAGATAAGGTTTAAATTGTCCAAGCTGGGCCTGAACATGCAACCTTCCTTCCTCAGCCTCCCAGACTGCTATGATTACAAGTATACATCACCATGCCTAGCATGAATGAAAAGATTATGAGTGATGCTTTAAACTTTATTTAGTATTTCTGTGGCTTTTTAATTTTTCATGCAATGTTAGGGACTGGATAAAGAATGTCCCTTTAAAACCTCATGTGTTCAGAGACTGGGCTTTTGGAAGGTGATTAAATCGTGGATGCAACAACCTCATCCATGAAATGGTTAATCCATTGATATGCTGGAGCTCACTGCTGCATTAGTAGGTGGTTGCTGCTTGGCCTGGCCTAGCATGGTGTATTCTTGTGCTCAGCCCCCATTCCTCTGCCCAGCTCTCCTCCCCTCTCTGCTTCCTGGCTGCCATGAGGTGGGCAGCTTTGCTCCACCAGGCCCTCCTGCCGTGGCGTTTAGCTCACCAAGGGCTGAACCCTCCGAAATCATGAGCCAAAACAGACCTCTCCTTCTTTAAACTGCAGGTGTCAGGTGTTTTGTCCCAACAATAGCAAAGCTGATCGAGGCACATATTAAATATGGACTAATTGTTCAATTAAAACTAGACAAAATGCATTGTGATTGTGGTGTTTAAATAAAGGGTCAGAAGAAGAAAATCAGTCACATCCCAAAGTGATTGAAAAAGCTCAGGAACTGAAAATGCAACTAAGGCACAAAAATTGCCGGAAGGTCCAAGGTAACCTAGGTGGAAATCACAAAATGTTTGAAAAAATATGGAGAAGTTCTAAAACCTCACCCTACCAAGGTTCTCCACAATTAACTCTATTATAACTGTCAGTATATTTTATGTCAGTAAAATCCATCTAAAAAAATCTAAAAATATCTCATCTCCTGATCCCTGCTAGCAAATCAGTCATGTTGGAACCATCTTATTTCCACGGTTCACTGAAGAGACTGTTTTCTTCAGAGTCCAGAGGACTTAGCTCACGGGCCCCCGGGAAGCTCTCCTCCCTGGACACCTCCTGCTCCCCAAAGACTCTCACACCACATCACAGAACACAAACAGGGCAGGAGAAGGGGCTCGACGCTGCCCCCAGGCCTGTGCGTCCTTGGGCTTGTCCCTCCTTGGGGTCTCAGCTGGTGGATCAAAGAACCCAAGCAATAAGATGCTGCCCTACAAGAAACTAAAACCAGGAAACTAAGATTGGAAACTCAGACACCTTGACGGCAGAGCTCAAAAAAAGCGATCAGAGCTTCCGGCCTCCACACTCCCCAGCGACTTCTATAGAACCGCTGTCATTCCTGAGCAAACCACTCTTCCACCCTGCGACCAGACACTCACAGGCTTATTTGCCTTCTAAGGATCAGAGTCAGACTCTCATTTGGAACTGGTGAGGCTTTGCTCTGTGGGCGCAGATGGTCAGAAGTCCTGCCCACTGGCATGAAGGGAAGGGGTCAGTCAGGCCAAGCAGTCGGACCCCCAGGGAAAGGCTGCTACCTAGAGCGGCTGTCACCCTCGCACTAAGAGGCAGAAGCCCAGCAGGGCACACTGTCACATCCAATAAAGATCTTCAGCCAGCTCAGCCACACTCTGAGCACCCAGGCGTGACTCCCTATGGGCTGAGGGAGCAGAAAGCAGCGACGCTGGGCGTGCTGCGGAGTCTGCGTCTCCCAGCTTCCCACATCTGGCTGACCATGTGCCCACCAGGAGATCCGCCACCAGCCTGACACAGGGCATTGACCCCCTCTAGCTGAGTCTTCGCATTTCTGTTGGAATCTCCCTAGTATAGGCATTCTCAATGGCAGAAAAGGGGATTGGGGTATCGCTACTGGGATAAAGATGTATCAGCTTCTTCCAGCTGCTGTGACAAATTACTTCAAACAATAATCTCAAACAAAAATGGGTTATCTTACAATTCTTTAGGTCAAAATGAGGAAAATATGGGTTGTAGGGTTGCCTGTAGGGTAGGGTTGTACCTTTCTTTAGGGTTGCCTCCTTTCTCAAGGCTCTAGGTGAAAATTTATGTCCTCATCTCTGGTTTCTTCTTTTTTTATTTTTTATTTATTTATTTATTTTTTTTTTTTTTTTTTTTTTTTTTTTTTTTTTTTTTTTTTTTTTTTTTTTTTTTTTTTTTTTTTTTTTTTTTTTTTTGAGACAGGGTCTTGCTTTGTAGTTCAGGCTGGCCCTGAGCTCAGCCTCAAACTCACATCACAGCAATCCTCCTGCCTCTGCCTCCTGAGTGCTGGGATTACAGGCGTGAGCCACCACGCCTGGCACTGTGGTATGTGGTACTGGTTGGTGCTGGGGGGTGAGTCTCCATGCCCAGTATGGTACGTGGTTATAGGGGATCGAACCTGGGCCCTTGCGCTTGCAAGACAGGCGCTGGAACCACTGAGCTAACTCCCTAGCCCTACGTTTCTGGATTCTAGAGGGCTCATATATTCTGTAGGTCACAGCACTTCCTTCCATTTCCAAATATCCACATCACATCTTCTATTCTACTTTTGTTCCATCATCTTAGCATATCAACTCTCATCAAAACTTCTGTGATTATCCCAGATCCACAGAGACAGTCCAGAACAATCCCCTCATCTCAAGATCCTTCACTGAAATCATGGCTTACTAATTAAGGGAAGGGCAATTTTAGGAATTAAGTCACGGACATCTCCGGGAGGATCATACCCTTCTGATCACACCGGGAAGGCTGCTCAACACAACATACAGGGAACTCTTCCATACGCGCTGGGCCAGCGTCTCTTCCTAACAGGAATTTCAGTTTCAGATCGATTCTTCCTGGACCCCATCAACCCAAGACATTCCCGACACCTTTTTAAATAATATGAATATTGTTCCTTCCACATAAATAACAGAAACCATGTTTCCCTAGAAAGTTTTAAAGCAGAAGAAAAGGCAATCATCTCTTCATTTTGACTTGATTTCTGTGATTTCGAGGCTTGGGGACTTGAGATATTTGGAAGTTGCTCAAAGATCAAACTTTGGAACCGAAAATGAAAAACCAAAGCAGAGAACAAATATCATCAGCCCAAAGAAACTGATCCGCCAGTTTCTGCTTCTTGGGGACATGAAAGTCCCAGGAAATGAAGCGAGCTCGTGTTGGATGGGCACACACCAGAAGCCACACCCGGAGCTGTAGATGCCTCGCCAATGTGGCTCTGCCAGGCTGGTGCCATCATTCCCAGTTTTAATGTAAGTAGTAAAGTGAGAGGGAAAATCTTCTCAAATGGAACCAGAGTATTTAGCTTGCAAAGTGCCAATTAGTAAATATTTCAAGCTCTGTGGACCATATGGTCTCTGGCGTAACGACTCAGCTGTACCACAGTAGGCCAAAAGCACACAAGACATCATGTAAATAAACTGCTGTGTGTCTGGCTGCATTCCAATAAAACTTTATTTACCAGACACAAAAACAAACAGAGACAAGATTTGGTGCTGTAACTGTAGTGTGCTGCTCCCTGAAATAAGACTTTCAGTTTCTCCAAGTAGCTTCTATTTTTATCTTTCCCCACTTCCTCTCCTTCTCCTCCATCTCCCCCTCTTTCTCTCTTTCTAGAGTATCCTTAAACTGGGGTGGGGGGGACAAATCAATGCAGTCTTACAGGAATATAATTTACCAATGCAACCCAGAAATTCTACATCAAAGATAAAAGGGTAAAAATAAAGATACAAAGGGGGCCGGGGATATAGCTCAGTGGTTCCGGCGCCTGTCTTGCAAGCGCAAGGACCCGGGTTCAATCCCCGGTAACCACATAACAATACTGGGTGTGGAGACTCACCCCAGCGGCAACCAGTACCACATACCAGTGCCGGGTGTGTTGGCTCACGCCTGTAATCCCAGCACTGGGGAGGCAGAGGCAGGAGGATTGCTGTGACGTGAGTTTGAGGCTGAGCTCAGGGCCAGCCTGAACCACAGAGTGAGACCCTGTCTCAAAAAACCTTAAAAAAAATAAATAAATAAATAAAAATAAAGATACAAAGATGTCCTTCACAGCACTGTTTGTAATACTGAAATGGGAAAAGCGTCTACATGCTTATCAGTAAGGGGATCATTCAGCTTTTCTTGGTATATGCAACTCATTGCCATAGCTATTTAGTGCTGCATCTGCTTTTACATTTAGTGACAAAGTCCGGGCTATATTTTAAAATCACATTATACAATATCATGTATACAATAATTTCTTTTTATTTTAAAATACTATATGTATACATAGGCTTTTAAAAATCATCAGTGTTAAACAACAAATATTGTGGTTATTGCTAGATGATATAATTTTAACTGTTTTTTATTGTTTTCTTCTTTCATCTTCCTAGCTCTATAAAGCACAGTTTCAACCTGGCTCACTGTAAGTCCTTAGAAGTATTTACTAAGGAGATGAAAAAACATTATCATTGTATACTTGCCTATGAGAGAGGATTGGGAGTTTCATTTGAAATAATGAAATTAATTCTGCCATGATGCATAACAAATATAAGAAAGACATTTAAACCAACATCTTTAATCATCTATTCTGAAAATTAATTTTTCATTCAAAATTATCATATTAAGACTGAACATATTTATTGTCACAGTATGATAACAGAATATATGTGCACAATGTGTGATAATAAAATCCAAGGTTTACTATTTCTATGCCCTTAGATATTTTTGTATCTTTCTGTTGGGAACCTTTGAACTCTTCTAGTTCTTTATAAAATATATAATAAATTGTTATAATCTATAGTGAGTCAACTGTGCTATAGGACATTAAAACATACTCCTATCTAATTATGCTGAAAATATTTGTTAAAGACTAAAATCATCGGCCAGGGATTTAGCTCAGTGGTTCTGGCGCCTGTCTTGCAAGCGCAAGGGCCCGGGTTTGATCCCTGGTAACCACATACCATACTGGGCGTGGAGACTCACCCCAGCAGCAACCAGTACCACATATCACAGCGCCGGGCGTGGTGGCTCACACCTGTAATCCCAGCACTCGGGAGGCAGAGGCAGGAGGATTGCTGTGATGTGAGTTGGAGGCTGAGTTCAGGGCTAGCCTGAACTACAAACTGAGACCCTGTCTCAAAAAAATCTAAAAAAAAAAGACTAAAATCATCTTAGGACTAAAATCATCTTAGGAAGATTTCTTTGAGGAAGCACCAAATTCAAGAGATATTTGTTTGTACCAATTCAAGAGACAAAAAAATAGTTGACTGACAACAGGTTTTATTTTTTAAAAAAGAAAACTACAGAAATAACCCACCATAAACAAAGTAAAAACGCCAATGACAAAGCAGGAAATAATGTTTGTGAAGCATGGCATAGAAAACAGTTAATCTCCCTAATGTATAAAATCAATAGGAAAAAGAGTGGAGCAATAGAAAAATGGATAAAAGACAAGGGCATGTTTGCAAGAGGAAAAAATCCAAATGATTCTCTGGCAAATGTAAATGCATTTTATGGCATTAATAATAAGAAAAATGTAAATTATAGCTACTCTGGGATTAGTTTTTGCCTATCAGACTGGCAAAATTAAAAGGAGCTTGATAAGGCAAGGTGGTTAATGTAGCTATGGAGAGAAAGACACTCAGACTTTGCTAGAGGGAATGTCAATTGGCACCGCTTCTGGGGAGAAGAGTATATCATTTGACCTAAATATTCCACTTTTAGGACATTTTCCCACAAATATATTTGAACATGAGCAAATTGCACAGGTCTCAGAGTATCGACTGCAGCTTGTTTATAAATGCCAAAGAGAAGCAAACCAATCAGCCATTAGCAGGAAACGCTTGCAGAAATCGCAGTGCCCTGGCGGGTGTGCTCGGCCGCTGCAGAGAAAAAGAAGTTTTTCATGGACTGACTGATCTACACTGAAGAGAAAGCAGCTGGGCGTGGTGGCTCACATCTGTCATCCCAGCTCTCAGGAGGCAGAGCAAGGAGTATTGGCAGGAGTTGGAGGGCAGCCTGGGCTACATAGTGAGTTCAAAGATAGGATGAGCTACACACTAGGACCCCACCTCAAAAAAACAAAGAGATCTTTAAAATCACAAATGTGAACTACTGTTGTATGAAAAGAAGTAGCATATATCTAAATATATGTATATATCTAGACATACATCTATAGATCAGTATGTGTATCTGTGTATATCTATACAGTTACATACTATTTATGCATGCATTGACTATTTCTAGGAGAACACCCAAGAAATTGATTCTCTTGGTGCTTCAGACATAGGATAAATGGAAAGAGATGTTTCATTGCTTATCTTTTCATATGTTTTGAAGTTTAGCAAGTCACCTTCAACCTCTGGTTTCTACCAGCTCAATACCAAGACCTTGTAAAACAGCCAGCCATCCCCTCTAGTCTGAATGCTTGACCCACAGTATCCATGAGCATAATAAAGTCATGGCCTGGGCTGCTATTTTTTGTTTGTTTGTTTGTTTCTTTGAGACAGGGCCTCGCTTTGTGGTTCAGGCTGGCCCTGAGCTCAGCCTCCAACTCACATCACAGCAGTCCTCCTGCCTCTGCCTCCCGAGTGCTGGGATTACAGGCATGAGTCACCATGCCCGGCACTATGGTATGTGGTACTGGTTGCTGCTGGGCGTGAGTCTCCACACCCAGTATGGTATGTGGGAACCGGGGATCGAACCCGGGTCCTTGTGCTTGTAAGACAGGCACCGGAACCACTGAGCTAACAACCCAGCCCTGGGCTGCTATATATTGATGTGATTTGTAAAAGGTGAAAGATTTATATGATCTAAAGAGAAACCAAAGTATCGATGTGATTTGTTACATAGTAATATTAACTAGAAGAGGGCCGGGGAGTTAGCTCAGTGGTTCCGGCGCCTGTCTTGCAAGCACAAGGACCTGGGTTCGATCCTTGGTAACCACATACATTACTGGGTATGGAGATTCACACCCAGCAGCAATCAGCACCACATACCACAGAGCCGGGCGTGGTGGCTCACGCCTGTAATCCCAGCACTCGGGAGGTAGAGGCAGGAGGATTGCTGTGATGTGAGTTGGAGGCTGAGCTCAGAGCCAGCCTGAACCACAAAGTGAGACCCCATCTCAAACAAACAAAAAAAATTAACTAGAAGAGCCCAGTGTTTTTTAATGCAAATAAAGGTGCATGATACTAAATTGGCCTTCTGTCTAACATGAAAAACAAGACTTTTTTGACAGAAGTTTAATTTTTAAACATGTATCTCATAATAACCACAAGGTGGCCATAATCTGACAGTAGATGAATGAGGGACACAAAATGTGGCCTAAAAATACAAGGGACTATTATCTACCTATAAAGCAGAATGATACAAAATAGGACCTGGAAAACGCTGTGTTCTGTGAAAGGAGCCAGACACAGAAGGTCACTACTGTGTGGGAAATACAACATGCATGAAATACCCCGAGTAAGTCCTTAAACACAGATAATAGATCAATGGTTGTCACAGGCACTGAGTAGGACCTATGGGGTTGGGCCATTCTCTTTTGAGGACGTAAGTGGGGCTTTTCATTCTGAGCTACTGAAAATATACTAGAATTAGATCGTGATCGTTCCAAAGTCTTGTGAATGGAACAAAGCCACTGAAATGCTTGGTTTGAGGTTTTTGTTTCATGTTTGGAGGTACTAGGAATTAAACCCTGGGCCTTCACACTGAGCTACATCCCCAGCATCCTCCTTTTTTATAAAGACTGTCACCAAGTGCTAAGTTGCCTGGGCTGGGCTCAGATTTGCAGTCCTCCTATCTCAACCTCCCTGAGCGATGAATCATCTCATTTTAAATAGCCAATTTTATTAATTATATGTCAACTTTTAAAAAACTCAGTGTACCATGGTAAGGCTTTCTGTAAGGGGAGGAACCCATAAGTGCTGGGATTGAATCTGCCTTGTCATCCAGAAACTCCCAAATTCTCCAACAAACAGGCACACTTCTCAGTCCCTCTTAGGGTATTACCCATCTTTGAAATAGGAAACTCATCTGTCAGGGCCACTGTCAGGATTAATGTTTGTTTTTTGTTTCTTGGGGGTTTTGTCTTGAGATTGTAAATGAAACTCAAGAAGCATAAGCCAAAATAAGCACTATATGAAATGTATCAGACATCTTACCAAAGCCCTCATTACCAGGAACAAATTCACCCCATAAGAAACTTGACCCAGGCATGAAAAAAGCTACCAGAAACCAAGGCTGATATTCCTTCTGACACGTGTGTAGTGAATAAGGGAATTTCTTTACAATTACTGATTCATGGAAAAACAAGATTTTGCACTGCATTTTAAAGTTAATCCATTAGAATCACTTAGTCACTTCCAAAATAAGTTTTGTAAAGGAAAATTAATTTGAATACCAAATGAGAAAAGCCTCAGTGTGTTATCTGTAGAGTTGGAAAGCAGTTAACAATCATAAACTTGGAGCCCAAATCAACCTCCTGTAACAAATTTAGTCTGAGAACTTAGAAGGCTAAATGGACTTTTCTAGAGTAAACACTCAAACAAAGAGGATTTCTTAATTTTTAAATCTTGGGGTTATAAGAAAGCTAACAATCCTACAGTCTCTTAAAACAAGTCTAGGGGGCCAGGGATTTAGCTCAGTGGTTTCGGCACCTGCCTTGCAAGTGCAAAGTCCCAGGTTCAGTCCCCAGTAATGACAAACAACAATAGCAGGCATGATGACTCACGCCCATCGGTAATCAGTATCACACACCACAATGCCAGGCACAGTGGCTCATGCCTGTAATCCCAGCATTCAGGAGGCAGAGACAGGAGGATTACTGAGTTCAGGATCAGTCTGAACTACAAAGTGAGACCCTGTCTCAAAACAAAAACAAAAACAAAAACAAAAACAAGTCTAGGAAAATGATCTCCTATGCTGTAAACAAAACCAGAAACTGAACTTGTGCTGACAGAAGAGAAAGTTACATGTAGATTCCACTTAATTCTCTACAGAAATCACCCTAACACTGAAGGGTCTTCCTTAGTAATCTGATGGAGTCTGCTCCAGCTTCAGAGTGAATTCATCAAATGCTTTTCCAAAAGTACAGCCCTGGAGCCCTACTCCAAAAGTCTGATTCCTTCAGCACAAATCAGGGGCTGGCATGTCTGAGGAACAGCCAGAAGGCCAGAGCAGCAGCGTCAGGTCAGTCCACACAGCAGACAGGAGATGAGATCTCCTAGAGGGAAGGGAGTCAGGCCACGGGAAACGCTCTGTGCCAATGTGAGGATTTTAGATTTCACTCTCAAAATGGGGCAGCCGCTGAGAACTCCTATTGGTTGTAGGTAACAAACCTAACTCTACTGAGAAAGCAGAGGTCCTCCCAGTCTCCAGGTGGAGCTGATCAAAGCTTCATGCTCTCGGGCACTTTGTGGATGCTTTGAGCTACACAGCTGTGGCCTCTAAAACAATAGACAGCTGAGCAACCAAGGCTAAACCTAGAGCTGCGAGTAAGATAGAGCTGTAGTGAAGCTGACATGTTCCGTGCAGGTGAAAACTTCACAGGTGGAAGGAAAAATGTTCTACCTCATCCAGTTGCTCACTGCCACACTACACAGGACTGATTCAACAACTCAGGGGCATGAATCAAGAATCCTTCTTTCTGGGCCAAGGATTTAACTCAGTGGTTCTAGCATCTGCCTGGCAAACACAAGGTCCCAAGTTTAATCCCCACTAGCACATACTACAATGTCGGGCATGGTGACTCACACCCACCAGCAATCAGTACCACACACCGCAGTGCCAAGCATGGTGGCTCACGCCTGTCATCCCAGCACTCAGGAAATAGAGGCAGGAGGACTGCTATGAGTTCAAGGCTAGCCTAGGCTACATAGTGAGCTAAGGGCCAGCCTGAACTACAAGTGAGACCCTGTCTCAAAAAAAAAGAAACAAAAGGAAAAAGAATCCTTGTTTCTCAAATCACCCCTCAGCAACTCTCATGTGCAACCAGGTTTGGCTGTGGCAAGGTCTTCCATGTGGTTTCCAGGCATCTCCATATCATGCTGTTACCTGCACTCCAAACCTGTGCCCGTGAGTGTGGCTGGCCTAGTGATTGAATGTGGGGGGGGGGGGGACAAACCTAGAATGAATGAAATATGGCAAAAGGGATGAGATGTCACCTCCCAGATTAGGAGACTGGTCAGCTCAACGGGCCATAACCAAATATCCAAGTGTGGGAATTTAGCCAACAAGCATTCACTTTCCTCATTTCTGGAGACCGGATGTCCAAGCTCAAATGCAGGGATAGCTGGTTCCTGGCTAGGGGCTGCTTCCTTGCTGTGCTCACTTGCAGATTTTCTCTGCGTGCAAGAAGAGAAAGGGGTCCCTGGTGTCTCTCCCCCGCACCCCCTTGTAAGGACAACAGTCCTGCTGAACAAGGTTCCACCCCGAAGACTCCTCTGAACTGCATTAGTCTCTAAGGTCTCTGTCTCCAAATACAGGCATTCTGCGAGTCAGGGCTTCACCACGTGAATCTGGCTGGGCGGGATGCAGTTCTGTTGTTAACAGCACAATCAACTACACTTCAGAGCCAAGGGCACAGCTCAATGGTAGGGCCCCTGCCTCGCCTGTTCAAGGCCCTGGGTTCCATCCCGGCACTGCAAAAATGGGGAAACAGTGAAAGAGACTGCACTTGTGTGCTATTTCTTCTCACCTCTCTTCCTTCCCTGCTCCTATTACGAGCTTGTCTTCAGAGGACAAGCTGCTGCGCTGTCAGCTGCTACAGGGAGAGGGTCACCAGCGAGGGTCTGCAGGCCACAGGCAGCTGAGAACCGAGGCCTTCAGCCTGGTGTCACCAGTGACATGGGCAGTAGAGCATCCCCAAGTCGAGCCCTGAGCTGACCTCTGCCCTAGGAACCCCTTCACTTCAGCCATGACACCCCAAGCCACAGGACCCAGTGGATGCCAGGCTCCCAGGAACTGTGCACCAACTTCAACCTAGTGTGGGGTGATGCGTTTGCTGTAACAGACAACAAATGAGGTGGATTAGACCAGGGGAGAGTGACATGGACGGAGAGAAAAAGGTCAACATCAAGGATAGCCAGAGGTTGAAATGAGAGGTCTCAGAGCTGGGGCGGAAGGAGTCAAGTATGAACCCAAGTCAGTTCAGAGTCTGCCCCATAACAGCTCGAGGGTAACCAGGCTCCACCATGCAGCACAAGTAAAGCCTCTCTCAGGAACTACATTCCTCCCATCACTGAAATAAGCCATCCCCCCGACAACTCGTGGGTGACAGTCAGGATGACAGGGTGGACTTCCACTGCCATATTATAGAGACCAGCTGAGGGAAACGGCAATTGAGGAACCGAATGCCTCGCCGACACCGAGACGCCTGGCCCCCTGTTTAACCACATTTCAGGGAGCTGCAATCAAGTCTGACGAGTATCACATGCTTTTCAAATGAAGGCTGTATGAATTTTAGTATAGTTACTTTTTATTGAGCATCTCCATTCTAGAGATAAGAAAGCTGATCTTGGAAACAGAAGCACTTTCCCCAAAGTCTCGGAGTAAATGCTAGAGCCAAAAATACATAAGCCGCTGTGGGTCAAAGAGTTCGAAACCATCCTGGGCAAAATAACAAGACCCATAATCTAAAAATAAATAGCGCCTGCAGCAGAGACCTCTCTGCAGAGGACTTGAGGGGCCGCCTGGCAAAGTAGCAAGAACAGTGGGCTACTGGGCGGGAGGAGAATTCTAGGGGGATTAATGGCATTGTGTTTACTGTGATCACCCTTTCAAATTTAAACATCCACTCTATTTTATGATCACATCTATCAGTTTCCTTATGCTGAAGTTTTACCCATGTGTAATGATCAAAGAAATGATCTCCTCTTGACATTACTCCCCCCTAACTAAACCCCGAGCAGTAGGCCGACGATGGTAAAAACCTCCGTGCAATCCAAGCTCCTTTCATTAGAGCAGGTAGGCATGATTTGCTTATTTCTCTCTTGTTTCCCTTTTTTCCACCCTTAAGGGAATCATGTGTTTGGTTTAAGGGTTCCAAACAACATCCATGGCTTTGAACAACGGGTTAAAAGAGTTGTCCACATGTGAATTGAATAAAGAAATAAGTTATAGGAAAACAACCAAACAGAAATTCCTTCCAGCAGAAGGAATTTCTAACAGAAATTCTCTTCTTGAGAAAAGTTAGCTGTTTCATCTGTCCACCGCAGGCTATGCCTTTCAGCATTTTTAAATGGGTATATGTGTTTTACATAGTTTCCAAATTGCTCATGTTCAATAGTTCTTTTTTTTTTAGGTTTTTTTGAGACAGGGTCTCGCTTTGTGGTTTGGGCTGGCCCTGAGCTCAGCCTCAAACTCACATCACAGCAATCCTCCTGCCTCTGCCTCCCAAGGGCTGGGATTACAGGCGTGAGCCACCACGCCCGGCACTGCGGTATGTGGTACTGATTGCAGCTGGGGTGAGTCTCCACACCCAGTATTGTATATGGTTACCGGGATCGAAGCCGGGTCCTTGTACTTGCAAGACAGGCGCCGGAACCACTGAGCTAAATCCCCGGCCCAGTGTTTAGTATTTCTTGGTACCACCACGAGACCATCTCCTTTATGGAAGCATGGTAGCACCAATAAATACTGAACACAAGCAATAATAAGGTGCTTATTCCAGTCCCCGAGTGCTTATAGCAAGAACCAGATATGACACTGCTAATGATAGTACCATTGTTATTCATATTACCCTTTACTCATTGAACAAACACTCAAAAGAAGGCAGCGAAGTGAAACCCAGGGTTGCATTATCTATGGTTGTAAAGAGGCTCCACGGTTGCTGCAGACGAGAGCCGCAACCTAGTCGGAAAGAGGAGACAAGACTTCCGCGTGGCAATGATTGTGAGGAAGGGCAGCTGGGGGACTCTCCTACTGAGGCTCTTCCTGCAGCAAACAAGGACCTTGTGCCTGCCTGACAGATGAGATGTGCGTGATCGACACAGCTTCCCAGACCTTTCACAATTACAAGATCCCAGTATGAAAACCACACCCGCCAGGAGACGCTGGGCTGCCTGCGGTAGAGACTTTGACCATCGTGTAGAAGGCTCTGTCCGAGGCATAGATGCCCGCCCCGCACACAGCAGGTGTAAGGTACCGGAGAAGCCGAGGTAGAGGCAAGGACTCTTACAACCTACTACTCATGGGGGAGACACAGTCACTATTTTGTTCCTGGGACAAAATACCCAACAAGCACAAGTTTAAGAGGACAGGTCTATTTGGGCTGGCAGGATGTAGGGTTCCAGTCCAGCTGGGTGTTTTCAGGGCAAGGTGGCAGGACAGAGGGACATGGCAGAGGAGAAACAGTTCACATGGGGCAGCAGGAAGCAGAACAGCACCGAGAAAGGAGGAAGGAGACAGAAAAGCACACACCCCCCTTCCTGGACACTCCACGGCGCCCCCTCATCGCACCCAGCTCCAAACCATCAGCGGACTGATTGAGCTGCACGCGCTCGTGGTCCAGCCATCTCTCAAAGCCCACGTAGGGGCGTGGGAGGCTTGGAGCGACATTTTTAGATATAAAAAGATGGGGGGAAAAGGGAAGGAGAGAGTGAGACGGAAAAGCAGAAGAGCGTAGAGGAGATGGGGTGGGAAGAAGTCCAGCCTCGAGCAGACCCCACGGGGAGCACGGACGCTGTCACAGAATTGCCAGGCTTCGGCAGGGCCCGGAACTTCGGGCGCCCTCCGCGTAGAGCTGGGCTGCCTGGGCAGGGGGCTCGGGCACAGCTTGGGGCAAGTCCGCAAACCAAACCACCTGCTGAACCCCGGGCAGTGCACACATCCACAGCGAAAACTTGTCAGACTCCAGCTTCCCCTTACTGGAGCAGGTGGTCCTGACTGGCACTCCTCTGCTCCTCTTTCTGACACGCTTTAGGGAGTGCCTATGTGGGAAGGGAAGGCCGACACTTACCAGAGTCTGGGACAGGACGCTGCCTTCCTCCACTCGCGGGGAACTGGACTGTGCACCCGAGGGCAGTGTGAAACTCGCCCACCTGCGCCAGCACGGCCGGGAGGCGGGGCCTACAGGGCCCAGGCCCCGCCCCCTCGAGGGGGTCCTGCGCTCACAGAGCTGGGCGTGGGGCTGTGCGTTTGGCCTCCGCTTGTCTCGTGCCTGCCCTCTGCCATTTGCCGCGAGATAAGGCAGCCAGAAGGTCCTTGTCAGACGCCAGCACCTTAATGTGGGATCCAGACACCAGGACTCTGAGCCTAACAGTCTCCTGGTTGTGCATTTCCCAGTCTGCGGTGTTCTGGGACAACTACACAAAGTGACTCTGGTGGGAAAGCAGTGGGATCCAGAGCGGTGGTCGGTGAGGGTTTTCTGGTGACGATGATGATGATGACTGACTGCAAGGACACAATTCTGCTCTTTGCATATCCCTCCTCTACTCACAAGGCAGGACTTTCATCTTCCAAATGCTTCCAAGTCATCTTGAGGTCCAGAATGCACGGTAGATATTGTGAAATAGGAAGAAAATGTCCAAAGGGAAAAGTGAAACAGGAGTAGGGGAAAGTAAAGAAGGGAAAGAAAAAAATTGATAGTGAAAACACAAAAAAGAGAAGCAAATCTTTTGTACAGGGTGTGAGGTTTATGGAGAGGCAAGGGGAATAGGAAAACATGAGAATCAAGATACATCATGTATAGGTGCAAATTTCCACTGTTGAATGTGATCATGATGTGTATGTAAAACGTACCAATAATGTACCCAATTAAAATTAAACAAACACTCCAAGAGTTACACAATGAGCAGTATTTTATGGCAATGTTTAAATATTGTAAAAAAAAAATTAACAGAAAAGAATTAGACTGTCACACATTTCACTAAAAAGCCAGACACTTTTGATCTAATTTTAAATTTCATTTTGTTGTTCTTATATTCCTCCGTTGTTGCATGTCCTATTTTTGTCTCTCAAAATAAAAATGGATGGTTAAAAACAAAAACCAAAATCGTCGTCTCTAACTCAGAAACTCTCTCCAGCACAGCTCACCGGCTCAGCCAGCGTCGTTTGTAACTGTGTTTAATTACCACTTCAGGGGAGGAAAGACACAGCTGTTGAGGTTTTAAGTCACAGACTAATACCTTCCCATGTCACCCAAGGCCACTACAAATTAACGGTTGTGCCAGGCTTTGTCTGACCGCTGCACAAAACCAATTCATGTCAAGGGACCAGACAGAGCACAAAACGTCCACTGGAATTTACCTCCCCAAAAGGGTATTTGCTTCTCAATTTTTCGCACAACCCCTGGGCTGAGAATTCAAACTGGGGACTAATATACCTTTCACACCAAGCTGGAATTAAAGTAAGAATGTGGAGTATAATCATTACCGACAGGAGGAAGCAGGCCAGGTCTTTCCACCTTTTTCCTTTTAATTACATCCGTCCTCCAGGGGCCTCAGAAGCCCTGCCGTCCTGGTTAGAGCTGCTACCCACCCCTCCTTCGTGTCTCGGTTCCTCCCTTTCTCTGCCCCAAAAGCAAAAGTAGCTGTAAATAGGAAAGGAGACTTGGGAAGGGGGATTACGCCACAGTCCTCCTCACAGGGGAGAGGTCCATGCGTTCTCCACACGGTCACCACAGTGGGCTTCCGAAAAGCTGGAGATGTTGATCTCCTGCCTAAGATCTCGAGACAAAAGGCTTGTCCTTCAAGGAAGCTGATACTACTTGTTGAGGGTTCTCAAAACGCTGCTGTCTTCCTGGCCACAGGACCTTTCCATATGCTGATCCCTGTATTGTAACATGCGTCCCCTCAGGGTCGCCTTCCCATCAGAGCTTAAATATAATGTCTGTAGCTTCTCTGTCCAATTTCTATTTCATCTGGGTTGTCATAATACAGCTTTTTCCAGTGACAAAATGTGGCTTGTCCCTTTGATTTGAAAGTTCTCTAATAAGAAGAAAACTTATTTTTTGAGGGCAGTCATATACTTAAATCTATTTTTTCAACTGGCTCCAGATACGGTAGGGGAAGGAGATGAGGAAATGTGGGAATAGTCCAGAAACATTGTGTATCTGAGGTAATATGTTTAATTTTTTTCAGTTGAGTTTATTGGTACATTTTACATACACATTATGATCACATGTAACATTAAAACTTTGTACCTATACATGACAAAAAAACACCCTAATCCCCTTTAGTTTCTCATACTAAAGAAACGAAACGGTATTTACAAATCTGTATCTTACTGTTTGTTTTTAAGTCAAGAGTTAGCTGTTCCCTTCTGTAGAATCCAGCCCTTTGATAAACATCGTGTACTCTCTGCCCTCACAACTTGGGGTAACCACCTCCCCGGGTTACTGTTGCCAAGGAAGAGTCCCTGAGATGGAGCTGGGCAAGTTTGTGAGTAAGGGAGAGCTTCAAGTCTGGCTAGGGCAAGTGAGCCAAGTGCCTGTCTCCTGAGCCTAAAGGTTGAGACTTTGTTTCCCTGCAGATTCGGAGACCCTTAGGGGCTTGAGCACACTCACTCCCACATGTTGAACCTTGTCAGCGGCCATCTTGGTAGCCCCGCCCCTCTTGTCTCTCACCCATTGTCTCACCTTCCTCCATAGCTAATGCCATATAGACCACCCACTCACAAAGTTCTCTTATTGGGCAAAACCCTAGGTCAAACCTATAGACCCTCCCTTCCTCCCAGCCTTCACCCTGCCCTGTGACCTTTGGCTATATATGTGACACTTAAGCCTGAATGAATCGGAAGTTCCAGAAACATTCCCCAGGGTTGGTGCTTGACTCTGTGCCTCACCCTCTCCGGCCGGGAAAACCTCACATGGACAACAACCAATATGCGGGACCTGGCATCACCTCCACCCGGGTCTAGGACTGCCTTTCTTGAACTCCTGAATTCACCACATTCTGCATCCACACTGCCCTCTAACATCTCCTCAAAGTGAATTCTCTCAAGTTGTATAAATCCCAATCATTGGCCACTGCCACACTGAGCAGGAGCCTGCCGGCCCACACATCTGCCTTTCGCTGTCAGCAGAGCCTTTAGCCAAGCAGCAAGGAAATGCTAGGAGAGGCGGCTTTCTCCAGACAAGGGTGGCCAGCATGTAGGAGGGAGCAACAGAGAGGACAAAAGGGACCTGGGGGTACAGTGCCCCTGGGAGGAAAATGTGTGTGTTCTCACCCTCCCCTGGAAGAGGGACCCCTGATCCACGCACATGTCTGGGCAACAGAAGGCTGAGTCTGGGCAGAGCCCCCAACCGGCCAGTCTTAAGCCACAAGGGCAGCTGCAAAACCACCTGGGGTTCTGTGCAGCCCCAGAAATCCTGGCCTTGTTGATCTGGAAGGACATCAGGACATAGGAATTTTCTTTATTAATTCCCTAGTCTGTGGCTCACTGTGGTATTGGTTGGCATCTCTTGTGATGACAGATATGGAATCCATTTGATATAGTGATGCACAATATATTGAAGATGTGTGATCACATGGTGTGTATCTCTTTTTGAGAAATGTCTCTTAAAAGTTTTTGACCCATTTGTTAATGGTTTGTTTTCTTATGACTGAGTAGTCTGAGTTCCTTGTGTATTTTTGCAAGGTTTGGTGAGGGTACCCCACAAGCCCATGCAGAAAGGCTTTGGTTCCAGAGTGACACAAAGGGAAGGTGGTGGACAAGTTAGTGAGCGGAGTTAACACACAGCCCTAGGTCACCGAGGTCATCCCCGCTGAGGAGGTCGCGGGACCCTGGTCCTTCACTGTCTGTCCCCTCCCCATCAGCATCGACCCAAAGCCATACACTGCCCATTCCTGCATTGGAAACTCCAGGACCCGGAGCCAAAATATAGCTTTTTCCTCCCATAAGTGAACTGCCTCAGGTAATTCACTGTTGCCCCACAAAGATGATTAACATTCCATTGTATGGCTGTCAGATAGTTTGTCCCAACTGCTGAGTTGTCTCTTCACTCCAGGGGTTCCATTGCTGCATAGAAGCCTTTTAGTTTGATGTAAGAGATGATGTCCTCGTTAATGTTCAACCTACAGTGACTATGTGAATATATGGACACATCATATTATAACCATAGATAATCCCATTATGTATCAGTTAAAAATAAACAAAAAGCCCCCAAGTGGTTCAGAGGAGCTGAAAATAGAAGAAAAGACCCAGAGAGTCTCCCTTTGATGTTGCTAGCCCAGGCAGTGGACATCCAAATCGCCCTGTCTACACGCAGGCTGTCTCAGGAGGTCTGGGTGGGGCCTGACACTCTACATTTTTTCTCCTTTATTGAGCTGATCGGTACATGTTAGGAATACATTATGATCATATTCATCATGGAGAATTTGTACCTGTACATGATACATCGTCATTCTTTTTTCCCCATTCCTGTGCCTGCCTTAAACCTCCCATCCCCTATTCACATAAGCTTTGTTTTTTTCTTTTTACCATCAGATTTTTTCTTTCCCTTCTTTGCCTTGCCCTGCCCCTCCCCATTTCCCCTTTCTCTTTGAGCATTTTCTTCCTATTTCACAATACCTACCATACATTCTGGATCTCATTTACACCTTCAGTTTCTTATACTAGAGAAACAGCACCATATTTACATATCTGTGTCCTATTTATTTCACTGATGAGTATGGCCCCAATGGCCATCCACTTAGGTATAAATGTCTCTAATTTATTATTCTTTATGGCTGAGTAATACTCCTATCTTATTTTTTTAAGCCCCATCTTCTTTATCCAGTGAGACTCTACATTTCCCACAAGCCTCAAGTGCTGCTGCTGGTGGCCCGAAGACCCACCTTAGGTAGCGAGTGTCTAGGATCCATGTGGCAGCTCCAAGTCACCCTGACTCTGAAACCCCCCAACTCAAGCCCTCATCCTTTACCCTCCCAGGCTGGGCCTAAAGGCAGGACAGCGGCTGATACAGGTTAGTCTCTCTGGACTCGTGGAATTTCCCAGTCAGTCACCCACTTCCGCCTTCCTGGATGGCAGACAGGAATCTCGGAAGGCAGAACCCATCTCTCAGCCCCTGCCGTGCTCCCAGGGCCCCAGTTCGAGTCAGTCAGACGCCACCAGCCAAGCTGCTCCCACTCGCTCTCTCTTGTCCAGAGTCCCGTGCAGTTCGCCTCCTTTCAAAATAAACTCCCACGCCTCCCCCACCTCTCCTCTGCACCTGAGGCAATTAGTACTCGTCATAAACAAGAACTGCCAGCTGTGAGCCGCGTTCAGCTCGCTGTTCTTAAAATGCCTTCTAATCGCTTCTCTCCGAGAAGAATTCTCCAGCCTCGTGACGGTTCCCCACAACCAATCACAGGGCACGCCGAGCCCATGTTTTGATAAGACAATCTGTCACTGTCAGTCAGAGAGATGCGAGCTCCGGCTGCAGGGAGGGGAAGGAGGAAGACAAGGAATCCTCCCTCTCTGGAAGTGGAACTGATGGCTGAATTTTCCAGGAGCCTGTCCCCGCAGAGGCTTTGACAAATGTCAACAGACAGAATGAAACTTCAGCGTCTCCAACACCTGCAGGCCCCACCTTGCTCGTGTGTCCCTCCACCTCTGTTCAGAGAGAAAGGCCATGTCTGCTGGCACAGAGCTACAGGAGCCAGCGTTTGGAGAAACAAACCATGGTAGCCACACCCTTCAAGCTGTTCCTCCGGACCCACACCTCCTGCTGCTCAGTGGAGCGTCCCACCACACATGTGCCACAGTTGTTCTGTGTAACCGATAGGATATCGCCTCCCCCACAGCCTCCATGGCTCTGAGGGAAGGCGGCTGCCATGTTTCAAGGTCATGGCCAGCAGCTATGCGAGTGACTGGGAAGCATATCCTCCCCCTTGCTATGATGGTGGCCCATAGGGAACAGCTCAACTGAATCTCCCTGGAGACCCTGAGCGACTGCTCCTCACCCAGAGATGCTTCAAGACAGCAAGTGTTTGTTGCTTTAAGCTACTGCTTTTGGGATGCCGTGTTAAAGAGCATTAGAAAATGAATACATCGGGGCCGGGGAGTTAGCTCAGTGGTTCCGGCGCCTGTCTTGCAAGCGCAAGGACCCGGGTTCGATTCCCCGGTAACCACATAACAATACTGGGTGTGGAGACCCACACCCAGCAGCAACCAGTACCACATACCACAGTGCCGGGCGTGGTGGCTCACGCCTGTCATCCCAGCACTCGGGAGGCAGAGGCAGGAGGAT
>PVIR01003357.1:0-89549 GCA_004026965.1 Petromus typicus | reverse complement strand
GTGAACCTGCGCTGTCTTCCCCACCCTAGGGCTTCTTCCGCCGCACAATCCAGAAGAACCTCCATCCCACCTACTCCTGCAAATATGATAGCTGCTGTGTCATCGACAAAATCACCCGCAATCAGTGCCAGCTGTGTCGCTTCAAGAAGTGCATCGGCGTGGGCATGGCGATGGACCGTAAGGGCAAGGCCTGGGAATTCGGGCCGCTCAGGGCTGGCAGCTCCCTCCCAGGGGCTCTCGGGGTGCAGTGATGGTACAGCCCAACCTGCACTGGCTGGTGACAGGGGTTCAGGGTCTTGGTCCCTGCTGCCTTGATGTCAGAGAGTAGGAGAAAGGATTCCTGTATGGGTCTGCCAGGGCCTCGGTGCCTGTGGCCTTCACTAGCTGAGGGCCACCCTCAAAGTATTTCCACCCCTGGAGTGGGCACTCATTTCTAGGTGAGAGGCATCTTTCTTTGGTGAGTGACTGACTGGTAACGGCACCATAAGAGAGGGATGTGGGTTCCTCCAGAATGACTCCTTTGGAGTTGATATGGACTCAGCAGTTGATCAGGGTAAAGGTCGTACTGTGCACTTACTGGGTGACATAGAAAGCCTCAGCCTCCCTGGCCCTCGCTTTCCCCACCCAGGAAGTGACTGCAGAGGGCGGAAGTATGCGATGCAGAAGGCCTCACGTGTGTCTGTCCACAGTGGTTCTCGATGACTCGAAGCGCGTTGCCAAGCGCAAGCTGATTGAGCAGAACCGGGAGCGGCGCCGGAAGGAGGAGATGATCCGGTCCCTGCAGCAGCGGCCGGAGCCCACTCCCGAGGAGTGGGACTTGATCCACGTGGCCACAGAGGCCCATCGCAGCACCAACGCCCAGGGCAGCCACTGGAAGCAGAGGCGGAAATTCCTGGTGAGGACCTGGGCGGGGCACAGGGAGGGTGGTGGGCTTGGAGTGGCCTGGAGCCCGCCCTCTCCACATACGCCGCTGCGCCCACACTCTGCCCCTCCTCACGTCGCTTGCTGTCTGCATCCTGCCTGGTCCGTGGCATGAGGCTTCCGGAGGCAGGCCCTTGCCTTCCTTGTTGAATTCCAACCCAGGGTGACCTCTGCTCGTTTTCCTGCCCACGTGACTGGGAGGGGACCTCGGGGACACAGTCATGTAACAGCCCTTCTGAGCACCTGCTGGGTCTCAGGCATTGTGTTAGGCCCTGGCAAATCTGGCTGCCAAGCGGCTGACTAGTCTGTAGGGAGATGGACAGGTGGCGCCTGGTTCTCGGCAGTAGAACCTGTGCTGTTGCCTGCGTTCCGGAGCCCAGCAGACGGGTCTGTCGAGGGCTGGTTGTGGGCCTTGGCTTATTCCTTGGCTGGGCCAGGACTCAGTTTCTTGCACTGTGAATGGTGATAACTTTGTTCTGTGGAGCTCTGATGAGGGCTCACTGCGATGTGGAGGGCACGAAGCCTGCTGCCTGGCCACGTGTCTTCCATCATCTTATTATTTTGGCGGTACTGCATGTTAAACCCAGGCCCTTCACACTGCTACATCCCAGCCTTGTTAATTTTTCTTGAAACAAGATGTTTGTTTTAAGCAAGGTTTCACTATTTAGTCCAGGCTGGCCTTGAATTCACTATGTGGCCCAGTCTGGCCTCAAACCCACAGCGATTCTCCTTCCTCAGCTTCCCAAGTCCTGAGGTTACAGCCGCACCACAAGCCCCCCACACCCAGCTGAGGCGGAACCATGACAGGTCACTAGGTTCCCCTAGCTGGGCTCAGTTGTGATGCTCCGGTTTCAGGCTCACCAAACACTGGGCTTGCAGGAGTACGCTGCCTCGCTTGGCAGCTACTACCATTCTTACGATTGTTATTATTAGCAGACTTGGAGGACTCTGCTCTTTCCGGTCTGTCTTCTGCCCCAAGGTTGAAGGAAAAGCCTCTGGGCTGGGCCACGGCCTTCCTGTGTCCTGCCCAGCCGTCTTCCCCAGGCTGCCTTGGAGCTCCCCCTGGTGGGCAGGGAGCCTCAGTGAGCGCTTGGAAAGGGGGTCTGCAGCCCCAGTTGACCCTTCAATGTCCCCCTAGCCGGATGACATTGGCCAGTCACCCATCGTCTCCATGCCAGACGGAGACAAGGTGGACCTCGAGGCCTTCAGCGAGTTTACCAAGATCATCACCCCGGCCATCACCCGCGTGGTGGACTTTGCCAAAAAACTGCCCATGTTCTCCGAGGTGAGTGGCAGGTGGGAGGAGATAGTCACGATGCTCCACTAGATGGACAACCAGAACCTCAGCATATGCTCCTCTGCACAGGAAGTGACGCTGCAGAGTAACACGCACCCGGGGGGGACCCCATCCTAGAACCGCCTGCTCCCTGCACCCCCTGCCTGGCCACACTGCAGTCCCCTGAGATGGGCACCTGAGTCCCTCGTACCTTGGGGAGGTGCCATAGTCAAAAAGGTGCCAGCTGGGGAGCCCGGGTGCTAAGTGGTCCCACGGCCCTGCCTCCGCAGCTGCCTTGTGAAGACCAGATCATCCTCCTGAAGGGGTGCTGCATGGAGATCATGTCCCTGCGGGCGGCCGTGCGCTACGACCCTGAGAGCGACACCCTGACGCTGAGTGGGGAGATGGCCGTCAAGCGGGAGCAGCTCAAGAACGGCGGCTTGGGTGTGGTCTCTGACGCCATCTTTGAACTGGGCAAGTCACTCTCTGCCTTTAACCTGGATGACACGGAAGTGGCTCTGCTGCAGGCTGTGCTGCTAATGTCAACAGGTACCCGCCCATCAGCTGGGCCCGAGGCTCCCAGGGTCCCCGGAGCTCAGCTGGACCCTGGGCTCGTTGCTGTCCTTCTTCCTGAGCACTGCATTTCTCTCTGTCCCCCAAGCCCATAGCTCTGCCCCGTCCCCTTTCCAGACTATCGCTGTGCCCTGACTCTGGCCCCCACACCCATCTCCACTCTGTCCCCCGTCCTGTCTTTGCTCCGTGTCTCCTCCTTACCCATCCTGTATGCCACGTGGTCCCTTTGCCCCTCACCCTCCAGTTTGTCCCTGTCTACCTCCTCCCCTCACCCTCCCTGGCCTTTGGTCTCATCTCTTGTCCACCTACCCCTTTTTTACCCCTGTCCTCACCCCACATTCCTGACCATCAGCCTCCTTTGTTGGGAGAGGAGGCTGAGAAAGGGTCTTGCTATGTGGTCCATGCCGGCCTTGAACTCACTGTGTAGCCCACCTCAAATGTATAGTGATCCTCCTGCTTCAGCCTCCTAAGTGCTGGGATTAACAAAGGTGTGCCGCCAGGCCCAATCCTGATCACCGACCCTTGTCTCTGCCTTAGTCTCCCTCTCTGTCCCTTTCTCTCGCCCTCACCTCACGCCTTGTGCCCCGTGGCCCTTACGCCTCTTCCCTCCCCTCAGACCGCTCGGGCCTGCTGTGTGTGGACAAGATCGAGAAGAGTCAGGAGGCGTACCTGCTGGCGTTCGAGCACTACGTCAACCACCGCAAACACAACATTCCGCACTTCTGGCCCAAGCTGCTGATGAAGGTGACTGACCTCCGCATGATCGGGGCCTGCCACGCCAGCCGCTTCCTCCACATGAAAGTCGAGTGTCCCACCGAACTCTTCCCCCCTCTCTTCCTGGAGGTCTTTGAGGATCAGGAAGTCTAAAGCCTCAGGCGGCCAGAGGGTGTGCGGAGCTGGTGGGGAGGAGCCTGGACAGGAGGGGCCGAGCTGGGGGCTGAGGGAGACCCCTCCCTCTCATCCTTGGATAGATGCAGCTCCCCCACACCCCTGCACTGCCCAGGTCCCCCAGAACCTCCAGCCCTGGGACAGGGCACACAAATGAACTTGCTATGAAAGGATAGTGTGGGAGGCTGGGACCCAGGGCCTGGAGTCAGGGACCCTGTCCTCTGAGGAGTAGGGGTGGGTATGGAGAGCTCAGAGGGACAAGCCTCGGTGACCATAGGGAGAGAGGCGTGTGGCGGGAGCTGTGCTATCACTGCCCTGCACACGCAGGAGAGAGCTCCAGCAGCTCCTTGGCCGAGGCTTCCGCCCCAGGCTCAGGGTCTCGTCTGCCCAGACGCCTGGGTGTGAAGGACGGCTTGGGCTGGGCTTTGCCCCTCCACAGGAGGTTAAAGATGATAGTCATCCTAACTGCACTTTGGAAACCAAGCAAGGGGGAAAGATAAATGAAGAAAAACTAGACAGAGAGAAAAAGACAAAAAAGAGTGAGCGATAGAGATGATATTAAGTTATTAAGAGGCTGGCCAGAGGGAAGGGCCTGTCCCTCCCGCCCGCCCCATGCACTTTGACAGCTGCCCTCCCCCCAGATCAAGAGAGGCCTGACCCGCCCCCCGGGGTGTGGCTGCCATCAGAGCTGTGAGTCGACACCACAGGGTCCTGGCCACCACCTCGCCTTGCCCCTGCCCTCTGGGCGCCCCTGACCCAGTACTTCCTCCGCTCTCTGCCACTCGTGCCCGCTGAGTTCCATCTACCTCTCATGCTGGATGCCAGCTGGCCCCTCACCAGCCTGCCCTGCTGCCCGCACAGCTCCCCCTTTCAAGTGCTCATCCCCAGGGGCCCCTCCTTGGCCCCCTCGCCCTCCACCCTGGCACCCACGCAGGAAGAGTGGCGGCCCAGTCCCTTCCCACCTCATAGCTGCAGTGTTAGCTACAATCCAGATGCTGCTGTGGGGAAAGCGTGAGCGGCTCCGGCCCTCCACCCGAGGGACTCTCGTGGTGCCCCCCTTCCAGGGCTCCCTCAGACCCATCCTCCTCCCTGACCCCTCAGTACACTAACGAGCGTGGGCGGGTGCACAGAGGAGGGCGTTTCGGCCCTGCTCGGGTGAGGAGGGCAGTGGGCACTCCTCCTGTTTTCTCTGAAGCTCTTTAGGCCTGCTGCCCCTCTGTCCCCCAGAGCCCCTCCCCCTCTTTTCTCTAATTCAGGGACTTTGGCTTGAGCCCCACCCTCTGGTGAGGAGAGCTCTGCTGGTCTGCACCAGGGGAGCTGCCTTTCCCCTCTCCTCTGGGGAGACCAGGAAGGAGGAAGTGGGGAGGGGGACAGAGCAGACCAGAGGGCCCTGGGCTCAGGGCTGCATGTCGGCAGGGATGGATGGGTGGACGCAGATGCCCCCGGAAGCCATGGGGAATGGGGTGGGGGCGGGGAGGGTTGTCAGGGCTTCCTGCGCTTTGCACTATTGGGGCACAGATGTCTTAAGCAGTGGGGAACCTGCCGCTCCACTCTGACCCTCAGCCTGCCACAGCCCCTCCACACACACACACGCACGCACGCACGCACACGTGGAAGGCAGTGCCACACCACCCGCCTGGGCAGTGTCTTCCTTTCCCTGTCAGGTGTCCTAGCCCAACCAGGGCCTGGCAAGCATTATGTCACCTGCGCATGTGCCTGCCCCACCCTCTGGGCCAGCCGCCTTGCCATCCTTTCTCCTCTCTCTTCTGGGGCACTGATCCTGTATCCTCCAGTCCTGTGGGCAAGCCCACCCCCTCCTCCACGCCCGGGGGCCCCGTGGAGTTCCTGACCTGTCTGCTGTCCCCCTTCCTTTGCCATAGACATGCCAGCCTCTTAGGCACTTGGGAATCCCCCTCGCCCCCAATCACATGAGCTGTGACCCGCCCTGCCCTCCCCTCTCAGTGTCACGGGGTGTGTGTGTGTGTGTGTGTTTCTCTGCGTGAATGTGCGTGTGAGTACATGGGTGGGGGAGCCAGGAGACTCAGGAGTGCCACGCACCTGCTCTAGCGCGGCAGCTGTCCCAGTCCCTGCTGTGGAGTGAGGGACAGGGCCCTCTCCTGGGGGCCATCGGTGCTAAGGAGGGGGTGGCCTTGGCATGGGTGCTTCGCACACCTCCTCCAGTGTTGGCCCAGGGCACTAGGGCAGGCGGGGTGGGGCAGCAGGCGCAGTATCATGGGAGGACTGACTGGTCACTGGGAATAGGCTGGGGGGCCAGGCTAGGACAAGGGGGTGCCAGAGCCATGACCACTACCCCCACACCCGCCTCTCCATCTCAGTATTGCCCCTCCCATCCCTTTAACAGACATACCTCATCCAGCCTCCTCCCTGCTCAGACCTGGGGAGGCCGGGGGAGCCCTTCCTCCCTTTCCTAGGGTGGCACGGGTCTGCAGGGCTGGGAGAGGGCAGGCGGGTGAGACACCGTCCACAAAGGGGACAGTACTTCCTGCCCTGGGGTCTCCTGGGTGGGGGGTGGGGACACTGCCCAGAGGCGCTACTGAATGTATGAGAAGCTGGTGCTGGGGTGGGGGGAGGGGGGGTCGTGGCCAGAAGCAGGGAAGGTCGGTCCCTTCCCCAGGGAAGGGGACTGGTCGGGGTGACTTGAGGGGCTCCTACTCCTGCCCCACGTTGACAATCAGTATGTCTGTTATGTGCGATTTTTCACCCCGTTTGTTTTGGGTCAGGATTTTAAAGAAAGATATTTTTATGGTAATTGTTGCTCGTCTATTTTACTATATATTTATGTAATAAATATATGATGAAAATATCCCCCTCGGGCCCCCCTAGATTTGTGTGCTGTTTCCCTACAGCCTCCCCTCTGCTGGCCAAGCTCCCACCCCACAAACTGACCAGATGGAGAGGTGTCCCCACCCCCAGACTTGGCAGGAGCCCCCCCTCCCCCCAACAGCACAGACCACAGAAGCCAGCTCAGCTGTGAACTATTGGATTTAGGATGGGAACAGAGCAAGTGGGGGCAGAGCCGGGCGGGGGGCGGGGGCGGGGGGCAGAGCGGTTTAAATAGGGGGGCGGGAGGCGTGGTGATGGGTGGGGGAGCAGGTATTTACAAGAAGGCTCGGGGGGCCAGAGGCTCATCTTGGAATATTTTATAACAATATAAATAAGATTCTGGTTTGCTTTTCCTTTTCGTCTCGTAAAGGAGAGAGAAGTGCAGAGTTCGATTCTGTACAAGGGGGCAGCGGCGGAAGGCCGGCCGGGCGGGTCACTGGGCGTCCACCCGGAAGGACAGCAGCTTCTCGGAATGCATGTTGTTCAGGGTCCGCAGGTCCGGCAGCTTGAGCAGCAGCTTGGTGAAGCGGGAAGTCTCCAAGGGCCGGTTCTTCAGCACCAGAGCCCGAAGAGCCCGCAGCAGCGTCTCCTGGAGGTGCTCCACCGAAGCGGAGTCCTCCATGCCCGAGCGGTCTGTGGGGAGGACGACAGCAGTGAGGCGGGCTCCCTGAGCTCCGAGGAGGAGGACCCGGCAGGCACTTCGGCCGCCCCCTGAAGCCCCCGGGAGGCCTGCAGGAAGGAGGAGAAGCCGGCCACAGGCCTCTCCGCCCACACCCGCTCCCTGCACGCACGCAGCGCCAACAGGCCACACAGCGTGGCCGGGCGCCCTTGCCCTTGCCCGTAGTTCCCTCTGCCTGGAGTGCCCTTCCCCCTCTCTGCCTGGCAACCTCTCCCTTGTCCGCGGAGGCCCCACTCAAGTGTCACCACCTTCCCCAACTCCCCCAGGCAGAAATAGTTGTCTGCTTCTTTGGTTCTTGCTTCTACTGTGACACTTATCTCACTGTTTTATAATTAGTCGGGCATGAGTCTGTTTCCCAAGCTAGACTGTGTCTCGGTCATGTCTGTAACCCCAGTGCCCAGCGTGGGGCCTGGCATAGAGTAGGTACTCCATAAAAGGTGTGTTGAATCCAACTGCGTCTGCCTCCTCCCGGGTCAGGCGCGAGCTTCCCTACCTGCGGAGACCAGCACCACCGCGGTGAAGAGGCCCAGCTCCTCCTCGGTGAGCGCCAGGGAGTGGAGCTTCTCGCTGAAGTCGAACATGGCACTCAGCAGGTCTCCCATGCCCATGGCGCCCAGCTCCTGCAGGCTGTAGGTGGTGCGGCTCAGGAACATCACCGTCTGGTCCTTCACGTTGAACAGTGACGCGAAGCGCACCATCAGCACCTGGAGTTGGGCAGTGACCCCGGGTGAGGCGGGGGAGCCCCTGCCAGACCACCCCGAAGTTTGCCTCGGAGTTTAGCCGGGTTGCCTTTGCGGGGGGGAGTCACTGCATCAGCAGTTGGGGCCCCAGGAAGGAAGGGGAATGTTGGATGGCTTGGAAGGGGCCCTTCTAGAATGGGGGGAGCAGTGGACCCCAGGGCACAGACAAGCAGCTGAGATGACAAATCCCAGCCGCCTGGAGGCGGGGCCCAACGTGTTCTGCCCTCTCTGTCAGACACTAGGTTCCGGGCCCTTTGGAGTCTGCCCACCCCAGAGCCGGGCCATTCTGCTGGGCCCGGCTAAAGGTTAAGCACTCACCTCAAAAGTGCCAGCCTTCAACAGGGTGACCTGGTCATGCTGAGAAAGGTCACGGAAGCCTGGGATGTGCTTGGCAAATTCGACGACCTCTCGCACGGCGGGTGTGAAGCTCATGGAGAAATCCTCCCAGATCTCCTGCACGGTCCGGCCGCTTGGGCCGTGGGGGTACATGTTCATAGGGCACGCCTGGGGAAGAAGAGGGTGGGGACGTCAGCCCGGCCAGCTCACACAGGGCCCTCGAGGCTCTGGCCCCAGAGGAGGGGTGATTCACAAACAGAGCACCCAGTGCCAGGTGGAGATGCCCCTGTACCCGACCTCCTGTACTCCATGCCCTCACCAGCAGAACATTCTTGGAGCTTCCTTGCCGGGGACTGCTGGCAGGTGCCTCGCCTTCGGGGGCTGCGTACACGTGGGTGGGGCAGAGGCGATGCCCGTTGCTGTTGGGCTGGTGGCAGCTGTGGTGGGCAGGGCCAGACGACCAGGTAGAAGGGTAGGAGGGGGGCGTCTGGCGTAGACCATTCAGGGCTTCGTTGTGATGCTGGGCGGCCGCGGCATTGTTATCACTGGGGACAGGCGGGCAGCACTGATTCTCCCAGTGAAGTGGGGTGCGGGCTGAAGAGCTCCCCGATGCGTGGTTGGCATTGAAGTTACCAGGTGAGGCTCCCAGCTTGTCGTGGGCATAGGTGAAGATCTCCCGATGGGCCCGGGCCACCTGGGATATGACATCTTCCACAGTAGGCTCGGGGCTTGGGGATCTGGGCGGCGTCAGCTGCTGTGGGAATTGAGGGTAGCCCACCAGGGGGGAGGGGGCTAGGGCTGGAGGTGTCGAGGGGCCCACGGAGCCAGGGGTGGGGTGCTGGGAGGGCGAGGTCTCCAGCGGGCACTGGCTAGTCAGCTGGTTGTTGGCCAGGTTCATGGCACTCTGCATCTCGGCCAGCATGCGCTGTTTCTCTCGTTTGGGTATGCGCCCGAAACGCACAGCTGCAATGGGACCAGGGACCAGAGCCGTGTCAGGGAGTTGCCCAGCTCTTCCTCCCTGGAGGGGGGTCAAGGCCCTGAGGCTGGGGCTGTGCATCCCACTGGAACCAGCCGTGATAGAGACGGATGGCCACCCAGGACCACCCAGGACAGCCGGGAAAAGGGCCCAGGGGGATCGACCAATGGGAGACAGGATGTTTTACTTGACATAACAGGAGGGCATGGCCCGTGCAAATGAGATTGGGGCACCCCGCGCCTCAGTTGGGGACCAGTTTTTAAAGCAGAGACGAAGCCCTGTGGTGGCTCACGCTGTCATCCCAGCGTGTGGGAGGCAGAGGCAGGAGGATTGCTGTGAGTTCGAGGCTGGCCTGGGCTACACAGTGAGCTCAGGGCCAGCCTGAACTACAAAGGGAGACCTAGTCTTAAAAAAACTAAAAAAAAAACAATAAAGGGGAGACGAGTCCGTTGGCGGGCGCCTCCTCACCATCTCGGGACATGCCCACAGAGAGGCACTTCTTGAAGCGACACTGCTGGCAGCGGTTGCGGTTGATGCGGACAATGGAGCAGTTCTCATTTTTCAGACACCTTTTGTACTGAATATTCTGCTGGATGCTTCGACGGAAAAAGCCCTGGGGTGGGGGGCAGGGGTAGCCAGTGAGCATCTCCGCTGGCTTGGCCATGTCCTGGGCAGGTCCCCGGCCTCCCCTCACCCCCTCACGCCTCACCTTGCAGCCCTCGCAGGCGTGCACGCCATAGTGGAAGCCTGAGGCCACATCCCCGCACACTTTACACAGGAGCACCATGCCATTGAGCTCTGCAAAGAACCGGGGAGGCCTGTCTGAGGGGCCTGCGATGCTGCAGCCTTCCTGTGCTGGAGACCCTCACAGGGAAGCACCAAGGGGCAGCGCTGAAGGCCAGGGGCACTGAAATGACCAGCCTGCGAGGACAGGCTGTAATTGTGGAGAACTTGGCCCCGAGGTCAGGGTGGTCCAGTGCCCAGCTGGCCTTCAACCCCCCGTCAGCCGCACAGTGACTCACTGGTGATGCTGCTGGTGGTCTTGCTGGGGGACACTCGGCTGCTGTCCTCCATGGCCACTTGTAGACCCGCTGGGGGGCTCCCATTGTAAGAGGAGGACGACGATGAAGATGAGGAAGAGGAGGAAGGGGAGCCATCCTCGCTCAGGCCAGGCGGGATGTTCCCAAAGGAGCGAGCGGGGTCCTGGGTGAGGGAGCCCGTGGGCGAAGGTGGGAAGTAGGAGAGACAGCCTTGGGTCAGGGACTGGAAACTGCCGTTGGAGCTGTCACTGTAGAGGGACTCAGGGCTGGTTCGGCTCGGGGAGGAGCCGCTGGAGCCAATGTAGGTGATGACGCCACCTGGCCGGAACACACAAGAAGGGTATGTCGGCCACCACATCTTTGATCCTAAAGCCCCACGGTGCTCAGCCCCAAAGCACGGCTGCTCTTAGTCGCTAACCACGCAGAACCCCTGGGCTTGGAGTTAACAGACAGCTCCCCAACACATCCCAGACTTGGCATGGGTGACAGGTAAGAAAGTAATTCCCATGCACATCAGACATGGCACGCCAACTGAGCCTCGATAAGTAACTCCCCAACAAACACGAGACACAGCAGCTTCTGCCCTGGGTGCGCGGTGTGTGACCCCCTGCAGTCACCTCACACCCGGCTCCGGACGCTTCCCGGGGACTGTCTGCAGTGGCGCAACTAGGGCTGGGGGGACGGGATGAACTCCGGGGCCCATGCAGTGACCAGTCCTCCAAAAACAAGAACTGGCTGCTGGTTCTAACCCGGAGACTCTCCCAGGGATGAGACCGAACACCAGAAGGGAAGGCTGACCGCTGGCAAAGACAGTATCCGGCTCACAAAGCAAAGGTCTCCTCCAAACCAGGGGAGGCGCTGTCGGAAGAAAGACCACCACCACCACCACCACCCCCCCCCCCCCCCCCCGCCATTCCCTGGCCTCCGAGAGATGACTACCCTGGCATCGAGGGAGGGCAGCGGCTGTGCTGCCTCCGGCCCTGGAATTCCCCCTTCCTGGCTTCCGCCTAGTGCCAACTCTGGTTTTCTGGCCACTCAGGGACTTTGGCCCTCTGGTTACACTGCCAACCACGAGTTCTGCTCCCATGGGATTAGCAGGACTAAAAGGTGACCTGCTGCCACACCCTGCCAAGGACCTAGTTAGGCCTGCCACAGGTGGAGTGGGAGGAGGGAGGCTCCCAGGACACGTGTGATGTGACGCATGTAACGCCACCGTGTCTACAGAGGCACATGTCTTGCTCACCCACTGACACACACTCCACTGGGCAGTGCAGCCTTAAAATAGCTCAAGGTTGGTCAGGGTGAACCCAGGTCCTTGTAAAATAGTTGCACAACAGATTAGCTCCTACAGTTTCAGGGCCGGGGTGGGGGCTGGGATAGGATATGCCGCCGCCAGTAACTGAACTTGACCTACTTTATCCACCCCAAAAGGAGAGTAAGACACCTTCATCCAAAGGGACTCCCAGATTGTTCGTGGAGGGGCTCCCCGAGACAACAGTGCTCCCTATCATCAACTCGTTCTATGACCTAGAAGAAAGCAAGCCTCTTCTCTGGGTCTCGGATTTTCCTTTCTCGCCGGGTGAGAGACACGGACGCTTCAGTAACAAGGAGAACTGGGAACGTGGGAAAAGAAACTGGGGCCAAACGCAAGACAGTGAAATGGGTGCAGAAAGAACACAGGAAAAGGACGAGTACTCCAAAGAGCGGCTGGGTGTGAGGTCCCTTGAGCGAGCATAAACACAAGGCCAGGAGAGGTCAGGGGTGGCTCCCTCTCATTCGGCCTCCGAGATGGGGGAAGGGGCCGGGCAGACAGGAAAAAGAGGCAGGCGGAGGCGGTGAGTCAGCCCGCTTCACCCAGATCTCTGCTGGGCGGGGCGGGAGGGCGGGAGCCCGGCCCTCAGCCGGCCTCACGTCCCCGCTCCACGTGTGCCCCTCGCACGTGGCTCCCCAACGAGGAACCCCGGAACTCGAGGCCCCGCCCTCCTCGGGCCCGTCCCCGGCCGCAGCCCCGCCCCCGCCCCGCCCCGCCCCGGCCTCCAAGGTCTTTCGCCCAACCCAGATCTCAGGCTGGGCCGGGACAACCTAAGAGAGGACAGAAAGGAACACGCGTTGCTGGGACAACCGGGGGCGGAGCTCATTATGTAACGGGGCCGGCAGCCTGCGACCAATGGGGTGGCGGCCATGGCTTCTGCTGAATGAAAACAAACGCAGCACGTGGCCCCGGCTCTGCGGCCATGTGAGCGCTCCTGGGCGAGCAGGACCTCCGGTACCCTCCCTAGGGCCGAGCACAGCGCCCCGGAGTCCTCGAGTACCTCTCCCCACTGTTACTGAGGAGTCCCTGTGAGATACGACTCGTGTCCCCAGCACTTCTGTCCCGGCGCCCCTTTGCTTCTTAGATTCCCCAGACCCGCGGGAAGTACAGGCAGGGGAACCAGGAGGGAGGCGGTACAGAGCTGCAGGGAGTGGGCAGATAAGAGACGTTTCAGGACCCAGCACCACACCGCTCTGCATTTCCTCTCGTCTGGGAATTCCGGTCCTGCGCGCTCCGGGGAGCTTTGAGGCTCTGATGCGCTTCAAGGAGCCTTCCCCACCCGGGGGCCCCTCTGCGCAGATCCTGGGCCAGAGAGAGTCCTCAGGTCCTTCTCGAGTGCCTCTGGTTATGAGGAAGCATTGGAAGTGGGGCGACAGTGACCAAGCAGGGAGGGACGGTGAAGGAATCTCATACCTGTGTTGTTGTTGGAGTCCAGGGTGGTCATGTCTTCACTGGCCGAGAGCAGTCATTCAAACGGGACCTCGACACAAACGGGAGGTTGCGCTTGCCGCTGTCCCCCGCTGGGCACTGGCTGAGGGTGGAGAGGGGACCCCGCAGCTCAGGATCAGGATCCGGGGCACCCCGCAGCCGCAAGGTCTCGGAGTGGCCGGACTACAGCTCTGCAGAGAGGTAGCGCGTGGAGACAGGCACGGAGCTCTGCTTTGCATGGGAGAAGCAGAGGAAGTGTTTTGAGGGGAGCAGCCCGCAGTCCCTCCGACTGGAAGCAGCAAGGAGGGTCGGGTCTCTGCAGTGCACCGGGTGCCACTGCAGCGCTGCAGCGTTGCGAATCTGGAGCTCCTGGTCCAAAAGTGCCAGAGGGAGAGAGGTTGAAACCAGGAAGTAAGTAGCTGATGGGAGAAACGGGGCACCCAGGCGCAAAGAGGAGAGACGTGTGCCCTGCTACGTTCCCTCGGCAGCAATATTTCACTCTGCCAATCTCAGCCGCCTTTTGCCCGAGCCTTTCCCTGGGACAGAGGCCTCTGCGCAGGCGCCAGCAGCCCAGGGTTCCCGGGCCGCACGCGGCACTGGAGGAGGTACCATGTGATCCCAGGGAGCGCCTCGTGCCCCAGTGACACACTTTTCCAGCAGCCGGCACGTTGAGACCCGGGCGCTTGCGCGCTGCGCGGACTGCCGGGATTTGTAGTCCGCGGACAAAGTGGGCGGACCGCGTGTTTCCCCTTCCTACTCTGCAAAAGCGCTGGCTGGCAGACGGGAGGAGCTGACAGCCGAGTGGGGTGGAGTGCCCCAGAGAGTCAGGGTGGCGTGTTTGGACAGCCTGTGTGGCAGGAGCATGTGAATTCCTGGGGAGGGACTGCTGGCAAGCTGGGCTACTCTGGGAGATCAAAGCTAGCAGCCCCTTTCTTCAAACCTTGGAAACGTGAGGGGTTCACGTGATGGCGGGACTGACCTGGCGCTGAGGTCACTGGCCGCACAGTCACGGAGACAAGCGGGGGAGGGCTGGTTTCCCAGTCAGGAGCTGAAGCTGCCTGGTGACACAGCCCCAGAAAAGCAGTGTGACCCCCTTTCGCTTCAGCGCCATTTAGGGAGAACTCCCGGAGAGAAAGGCGTGTCCTGGAGGTGGGGATGTCCCTAGGGACTCCCTTGTTGCTTGAACGACACCACCCCCACCCACTCGAGGTGACTTTAGGGTGAGTCATTTCCCTTTGTCTGGGAAGTTAAAAAGGCCGACGGAGGGGAACATGGCGGTGAAAGTGCTTTTTCAGGTTCTAAAGTGATGAGGGAGAGGTGCAGCAGGGCCTGGGGATGGAGACACCCGCCCCGCCCGCAGGGCTGGAGGGGAGCCTGTGGATTCCACAGAGGACAACTCGGAGGGGACGCGAACACCACGCTAGCCTTCCCCTCTTACTGAGGATGAAAACAAGGCTCAGCCGTGACTGGCCCAACGTCAGACATTCATCCCTAGATTCATTGGCCCGCACGGAACGTCACGGAGGTGGTGGTGAGATGACCGAGGGACACACTGGACAGGCCTCAGAAATACCCACTACCCAGCTGCCCCTGGTGGCACACACCTATACTCCCACCTCTCTGGAAAGCTGAGTCAGAAGAATCACAAGTCCAGCCTGGACAGTTCAGGGACTTAGCAAGACCATGAAAAAAGGCCAGAGATGTAGCTCAATGCAAAGTCCCTGGGCTCAGTCGTCGGCACTGCAAAAGAAAAATTCAGCCGGCAAAAGAAAAATTCAGCCGGCGTCTCCCTTCAGAGCGACAGGACGTCCGGGGGTGAAAACAGGTTCCAGGCCTCGAGCAGAGGTCTGTCGTCTTCGAGGGCTGGATTGTGCAGATAGTGGAGCTTCCTCAGCAGCCACATGAGGCCGAGCCCCTGCCTCCTGCGGGATCGTCTTCAGGCTCCAGTGTTTTTAGGGAAGGTTTCTCCTGTAAGAAGCCCTCCCCACAAGGTCACAGGCCACTCTGGGGCAGCATTCTTGATGGAAGCCTGGAAAACATGACAGCCACCCTAAAGACACAGAACATAGTATGGGCTGGGCTTGGGAGGCCGAGTTGGGAGAACTGGCATGAGTTAGAGGCCACATAGCAAACCCCTGTCTCAAAAAGCAAAAGGAGAGAAAAGATGACCTGAGGATTTAGCTCAAGTGGTACCGCGCCTACCTCGGAAGCACAAGGGCCCTGAGTTGGATCCTAGGGCCGCAGGAAACAAAAAAGAAAGAAAGGAAAGAAGGGAAGAAAGGAAGAAAACGAGAGGATTCTTGAACCTAAGGATCTGAGACCAGCCTTGGCAGAATCATGAAGCCTTCTCAGGGTTGACCACTGCCCTGGGCCCCTGCAGAAGCTGGCTTCCTGGAACCGTCATGGGCCCGCCCTCGCCCTTAGGCGAGCGTGGGAGGGACCGGGAGGGGCCAGGACAAACCAGGAAAGAGGCTTTTCAGGAAAACTTGGTTCTGGGCTCAGCCTCCACCCACGCTCCCTCCCTGCCGGCCAGAGAAGGGAAAGTCAGGGGCTGGGCAGCCCTGTCTAGCGTGCCAGCCCTCCAGGACCCTCTGACTCTGTCTTAGGGCCAGAGCCAAACTCAGAATCAGGATCCCTGGCAGGATCTCCAGTGCCCCAGCCTGGCACACCGTTCCTTTGCCCTGGTCCTCTTTGGGGCCCTCTGCTCTGCTGGCATTGGCAGCTGTGGTGGTCCTGCCCCTCCCCTGCTGCTGAGGGGTCCTATCTTCTTCTAGGGACCACGCTCCTCACCTCTCCTGCAGGATGAGGAAGAGGGGGGCACAGAGGCAGCAAGGCTTAGTACAGCAGCCTGACTTCTGGCCAGTGGTTGGGTGGTTTTGTAGTCCACCTGCTGTCCGAAGGGGGCCTGTCTCTGCTCCTCTGCTCCTCTGGAGTTTATACAGGGGTCCCCTTTGTTTTCTTTTTCTTTTCTGTCTCTTTCTTTTTTTAGTTTTTTGACACAGGGTCTCGCTTTGTAGTTCAGGCTGGTCCTGAACTCACAGCAATCCTCCTGCCTCTGCCTTTTTTTTTTTTTTTGAGACAGGGTCTCACTATGTAGACAAAGCTGACCTCAACCTCATGGCAGTCCTCCTGTCTCAGCGTCCCAGCGTGCCAGATTCATAAGCCTTTGCCACCAGGCCCAGCTTGTAGGATCTTAACCTGTTTTGTTTTTTTTTTCTTTTAGGCAAAGTCTCATTATGTAGTTTTAGCTAGCCTTAAACTAAAGGTGATCCTCCTGCCTCAGCCTCCCAAGTTGCTAGGGTTACTGGGATGTCTCACCACACTGGCTTCAGTTCACTTGTTTTTCTACCTGGAACTGAACTCAGGGCCTCACACTCCAGGTCACTTCTAACGCGCACGCACACACACAGAGTTCTTTGAATGACCAAACTGAGTAAAGAGGGAAGGGACTCCATGAGTAGTGCTCCACGAGGTCCAGCCCTAAACCACACTGCGCACGCGCGCACACACACACACCCACCCATCCACACACCCGTTCTGCAGGCTGAGATGCAGGGGCGGAGCCTTCGCTGAGCCGCTGTGTTAGATCTGCGCATGCGCCGTGTCGGGGATGGCGGTGACAGCTCAGGGGAAGGACGGGGTTGCAGGCACAAGGCTGTGAGAGTTCACGTGAGACCGTGAGTGCGCGTGGTTTTGTGTCTGGTCACAGACTTCCTCTCGAAGTACACGGTTTAAGGTCAGCTGCTGCCACCCTGTGCGCGACCTGTGTGGCCTACATCCCAGGCCCACTGCCTGGCCCAGTGGGGTGGGTCCTGCAGAAACAGGTCAGATCTCCTAGGTGCCTTTCTACACCCGCCCTGCTCACCCAGGGGCCCCTGCTGCACCTGGGGCTCAGGTACTCAAACAGGGACAGAAACCCTGCCATGACCCCAGAGGGGGAAAAGCAGCCACGACCGAGAAGTGCTTCCTTCCTTGCCACGCTGAATGCTTTCCTTTGTGTCAGCCAGGGTGGCCAGAACTGTGTGCCCACCGAGAGCCTGAGCGTCTGGGGGATGTAAGCTATGCCAGAGGGGGCCCAAGTCTGAGCTGCATTGTTCTTCGGAGAGAAGGAAAAAGAAATAGCGCTAAGCCCGGGAGGGTTCCCTGGGTGCATTTGTGGTTTTCCAGTTTTCTGAGATAGAGTCTTGTTTTGTAGTTCAGGCTGGCCCTGAACTCACTATATAGCCCAGGCCTGCCTCTAACTCACGTCAATCCTCCTGCCTCTGCCTCCCCAGTGCTGGGATTACAGGTGTGAGTCACCGCACCTGGCATTGTGATATGTAGTACAAAGGGACTGAACTCCGGGCCCTGCGCTTCCCAGGCAGATGCTAGAATTACTGAGCTAAATATCCAGTCCCATGGGTGCATTTGTTATAAATGGTATTGAGACAGGATCTTGCTATGCAGACCAGGCTGGCCTTGAACTTTTTTTGTACCAAGAATCAAACTCCAGGGCCGGGGATATAGCTCAGTGGTTCCGGCGCCTGTCTTGCAAGCGCAAGGACCCGGGTTCAATCCCTGGTAACTACATAACAATACTGGGTGTGGAGACTCACCCCAGCGGCAACCAGTACCACATAATAGTGCCGGGCGTGGTGGCTCACGCCTGTAATCCCAGCACTTGGGAGGCAGAGGCAGGAGGATTGCTATGATGTGAGTTTGAGGCTGAGCTCAGGGCCAGCCTGAACCACAAAGCGAGACCCTGTCTCAAAAAACCTTAAAAAAAAAAAAAAAAAGAATCAAACTCCAGACGTTCTGCTCGCCAGGCAGAAGTGGTGTCACTGAGCTGCATCCCCAGCCCTAGCTTTGAACTTTCATAGATCGTTGTGCCTCAGCCTCCTGAGTGCTGAGGTTACGGGTGAGTGCCACTCACTGGCTCTGTGGTTCCTGGCTCCAGTTCCACCTTTACCTCTTGAGTTCTCTTTCAAAGAAATGGAAATAATAAATTGTGAGATGCTGTCTTCCCCACATCATCTCATTTAACCCAGTAACCTACGGTGTGGGATGTATTCTTTTAGTCATGGGGACAATGAGATTTACAGATGTTTAGTAACTTTCCCAGAGTGTCTGAGGGACTAGGTGGTCTTAAAGTTGTATTTATGTAGCATTTAGAGACCAGCCAGCAATGGTGGAGTACACTTGTAATCCCAGCCCTCAGGAGGCTGAGACAGGAAGATCACCAGGTGATCAGGGAGAGCCTGAGCTATACAGCAAGACCATGCCTCAAAAAAGGGGGCTGGGGATTTAGCTCAGTGGCATCGTGCCTACCTTGCAAGCACAGAGGCCCGACTTCAGTCCTTAGTACTGCCAAATAAAAACATCTCATCAAAGAATGATGGCGCTGATGAAGATGACTGGAAGGGCCGAACCTCCCTGGTGCCTCTTGGGGTGGCCACTGCTGGGGTCACAGTGAACTTGGCTGTGCTGAAGATGAAACTCCACCTTGCCTGCCTGTCCTGGAAAACACGGTTGCTCCAGCTGGGTCTGTGAACTGCAGACCATCCTGGGTGTTTCCTACGGAAACGGGAAAACTGCTGGGAAGTAGAGTCTCTTACCCCAAACAGAAGCCGAAGCACACCTCAGACCCTCAAGAGACCCTCCCCTTTCTGTTTTTTGTTTTGTTTTCTTTCTTTTTTTTTTTTTTAGACAAGGTCTGCTATGGAAGTCCAGGCTGTCCTTGAACTCACAGTGATCCTTCTGCTTCAGCCTCCTGAGGGCTGGGGTTACAGCGTGTGGGCACCCAGTTGACAGCCTCTCTGAATTCCAAGACTACCTCTGGAGTTCTTTTTAGGCTTTTTTTGAGACAGGGTCTCATTTTGTAGTTCAGGCTGGCCCTGAGCTCAGCCTAAAACTCATATCACAGCAATCCTCCTGCCTCAGCCTCCCGAGTGCTGGGATGACAGGCGTGAGCCACCACGCCCGGCACTATGGTATGTGGTACTGGTTGCCGCTGGGCGTGAGTCTCCACGCCCAGTATTGTATGTGGTTATCTGGGGATCGAACCCGGGCCCTTGCGCTTGCAAGACAGGCGCTGGAACCACTGAGGTATATCCCCGGCCCATGGAGTTCTTGTAGCCCTCCAGCCCATATTCTTCCTTGCAAAGGTAGGAGGAGACCAGAATAGGCATAAAACCCAAATCAACCAGCTGACAACTTCTGCTTAGACTGCTCTAGCTAAGTGGGCAGCTGAACCCCTCTCTGCTTGCACCCCTAGACTTCGGAGTCTGTGGCTGGTGATGGGGGGCATCAGGCCCCTAAGAGCTCCATCTATGGCTCTTCTTTCCAGGGATTTGCCTGGGAGCCAAAGCTGAGCCCCAAGCCTTGGGAAAGAACACTTGGCTGTGTGTCTGCTCCAGCAGTCTGCTCTTCTACAGCTGCCACCCTGGATTGATTTTTTTTTTTCTTTTCTTTTAGTTGTTTGAGACAGGGTCTCACCTTGTAGTTCCGGCTGGCCTAGCTCGGACAGGCCTCACTTCACAGCAGTCCTCCTGCCTCTGCCTCCTGAGTGCTGGGAGAGCACGTGGTGGGCCACCATGCCTGGCTTTTTTTTTTTTTTTTTCTTTTTGAAACAAGGCCTTGCTGTGTTGCCCAGATTGGTCCCACACTTGATCTTCCTGCTTCAGCCTCTCAAGTGGCCAGGATTACAGGCATGCACCAGTGTGCTCAGCATTCAGGGCTTCTGCAGCACGTGCCTTGGGGTCCTAACTCCAAGGGAGGACTCCAGATTGGAGCCAGGGCTCCACCCACATCACCATCCTGGGAAGAGGCCTGGGACAGCCCTGGGCAAAGGGACGCAGCCTTGGACGACCTTTTCTGGCACAGGCATCCTCTTCCTGGTCAGGGCAGCGGTGGGGGCAGGCGGCACGTGTGAGGCCAAAGTCTCCTGGCCATGCTTTGCTGTGCTGTGACCAGAGCCACAGGTGCTGGCATCTTCCGGCACCTGCAGGCTGTCCTTGAGCCTCTGTGGGCCTAGTGAACTGGGAAACTATGTCCTAGTTCATTCCAGTGCAGGGGAGTGAGTGAGTGTGTGCGCATGCGCGTACGTGCCCTCGCGTGCATCTACACATGTGGACGTGGGGTCCCTGTGCGCTGGCTCTCCCTCTACCCGTTCCCCAGAGCTGTGTCTCAAGCCGGACCTTCCTACAGCTCTCTCTACAGCTGCCCAGGGAGGCCTGTGGCTCATGACCAGCCTCGTGAGCAGGACCCACCGCGGAGGTGCAGAAGAGCTGAGGCCTCAGCAGGCAGCGGGGGCCTGCTGCTCTGCGAGGCTTACATAAACACTAGCTAGGCGGGGAGGCGAGGGGAGCCCAGGCTGCCCAGGGGGCAAAGCCGGCTCGGGGAGAGAGGGGGCGAGGGAGCGGCTGGAGGTCCCTCCTCCAGCCCTCTCCAGGGTCTGTAACTGTAAAGGCTGTGGGATCTTCGGGGAGGGACGCAGGGGAAGGAGAGGATGCAGCGCTGCAGATTCGGGATCCTTCCCCCGCTTCTAAATTGCGGGGTGGGGGAGGAGAAGCAATTTGCCAGAGATTTTCAATGCCGCAGGAAGGAGCTTCGCCTCATTAGAATGCGCAGTTTGCACCCTGAAAAAAAAAAAAAAAAAAATCTGTGCTGGTTGCAAAAATGCAGACGCGAGCGTGTAGGGGCCCAGCGGAGACTCAGAAAAGAAAAAAAGCGCCAGCTCTGCAGTGCGGGATCTGCGGAGCTTCGCGAGGAGGGAATGTAGGTCGCGCGCTCGTGCGCTTGCTCCTGGTGACCTACTGTCCGCCTGACTGCGGCGAGGGGCATCGCGCTCCGAAACCGGGTCAGGGCAGGGCGGGCTGAGGGCTGCAAGTGGGGTCGGGGGTCGGGGGTCATGCACACCCATGTTCGCTCTGCACTTGACAAAACGTGCTCCCCCTCCCGTGCAGCAGGAAGGCCCAGGGCCTCTGGTGCCAGCTCACACGTCCCCAAATCTCTTTGTTCTAATCCTGAGGTGGACAGTAGGTCCCTGTGTGGCACATTCCTTCCTAGGGATAGGGGACAGACACCCCAAAATGTAGGGCACAGCAGGGAAACCGAGTCTGGGCTCTGGGCCAACAGGAGGGTTGGGGTGAGGATTCCCCGGCTCTGGCTTGGGGAAGCCCTTTATGCTTCGGGGGGCTAGCGGCGGGAACCCCACGTTGCAGTCTGGGAGGGGAATCGGCCCATGGCAATCTGCTGGTGTCTGCTCTCTCGTGCCCCGGGAGCGACAGGGCGGGCTCCAGGCTCAGGACACCAGCAGGGAGCCCTGTGCCCTTTCACTCCGTCCGCTCCTTCCCCCTTCTCCGGCCGCTGAGGACAGGGCCTGTGTTTGTGCCGGCTGCAGGCTCACGCGGGCCGCCCAGGTCACATGGCGCGGGCATGTGCAGCCTGCTCCATTTCTACCACAACAACTCGCTCATAAACAGCCGGCTGCCGGCGGTGCGGCGCAGACATGTGCTGGAGGGGGTGGGGCACGTGGCCCTGCCGAGCGAGCGAGCGAGCAGGCGGGCGGCGGCGGGCGGCTCCCTCCCCTCGCGGCACAGCCGCCTCGCCACAGGAAATTCCTAGTGCTGTTGCAGCCCCACCGCCGCCACTGCTGCAAAACATGTCTTGGAGGAGTGATTTTCAGGAAGTACGGAGTGGATGGACTCTGCAGAGAGCACAGAGCCTCGCTGGCACCAGCTTTCCGAGATCCCCACAGAGCCATCGGGGAGGGCTGGGCGCAGGCGCGAGCTGAGTCCCATCTGCGTGTTCCTCCGGGACACTGCAGTCAGACCAGCAAGATCCTCACGATGAACAGTGTTCACCAAAACCACGGTTCTCAAGATCAGCAGTGGCCCACCCCTAGCAGGAACTCAAATCCTCAGCCTCCTGCTGGAGGTAGAGTCAGATTCCTGGGCAGAGCCCTTCTTGGTGGTGCCGATGCTCTGGGCACGGTCAGTCCTTAAGAAGGTAGCCCAGGATCTGGGAGTGGATCTGCCTCCCCCTTCTCTGGCTTCCTCTCATAGTTCAAGCAGAGCTGGGTGTGGTGATGCACACCTGCCTTCCCAGCCCAGCACTGAGGAGGCTGAGGCAGGAGGATCACTTTGAGTGTGAGGGCAGCCTGGACTACGTAGTGAGTTCAAGGCCTGCTAAACTACAGAGTGAGAACTTGCCTCAAAAACAAACAAAGCTAAAAGTTCAGCCAGACAGAATAACCAGATTTAGCTTGACTCACTATCCTAAAAAGCACTTGCGGAACACCTCCTGTGTTTGAGGATCCTAGAAATGAGGGCAAATGGCACAACAGTAATGGGGTCAGGAGCCGCTGGCCCCTCAAAAGGAGGAACTGAGGAAGGACAAACAGAAGGCTCAGCCTCCCTCCCTCTTCTGTACTTCTGGCAGTCCTGAGTCTCCTGTCCCAGTGACTGACTGGTGTAAAAGCGTTTTGCGGCTGGAAGTGGAACTTGGACCCCGGTCTGTCTACCCCCCAGCTCACTGCCGCCACCGGCTCTGGCTCCATTGGTGCAACTAGAAGAATAAGGGGCACACACACTCCCAGATCTCCAAGGCAGCCAGGGCACGGAGAGCAGCAAAGCGAAAGAGTCCCGAGGGCTGGAAGTTCCCTGGGCAAAATGAGCTGGACTGATAATGGGCAGGAAAAGACTTTCAATGGGAGAGGGTGGGGACTGTCCTGGCCCACTCGGGCTTGCTGAGACCCAGAAACAGGCAGGAAGCCGCAGAGGGTCCGAATGCGAAAGCCAAGGGCCTCTGGGAGAGAGCGCAGAGCCGGGAAGGGAGGAGACAGGGCTGGGCGAGGGCGTGGCCCCACCCTGGTCCGGCCTTCCCGTTCATCGCCGGCTGGCAGGTATAGATTCTTGTGTCTAAGCGGCCCCAGCACACTCTTAGCTTCTCTCTCTTTTTTTACTCATTCGTCTTTTTATTCTTTCTTTTTCTCTTTAGGTTTTTTCGAGACAAGGTCTCACTGTGTAGACCAGCTGGCCTCGAGCTCGAGATTCCCCTGCCTCGGCTTCCGGAGTGCGGGCACCGCCACACCCTGGTTCCTGCTCTGCTGTCTCAGAACACAGAGCGCTTTCTTCAGCCTCTCTGCATGGCTGTCTCTCCGTGCCCGACAGGCCGGGCCTCAGGCACAGCCGGCCTCGCAGGCCCGGCCGCAGTGACCTACATCGGTAGTCCCCGAGGCCCCGGGCGCGGGGGCTGCGGTCTCCAGACGGGCACTGGGAATCTGGCACAGCACCACGGATGGTGACGTCAGGAGCACAGGGTGCAGAGGTGGCTCTGAGCGACAGGGGGCGCCACGGGACCGAGTTCTCACCGAGTTCGGGCACTGCCCTAATATTCTCCTCCCCTGAATACAAAACCATTGCTGCGCAGTGACCCCTTGGGGAGGAGCCGGAGCTTTCTGAAGGGCTCTGTCTCTTCCTTCTTGCGATTCAGAGGGTGTCTTCGATGCCCTGTTCTTGCTTAAGCCAACACTCTGGGGCCGTGGCCGTAGGCTGGAAAGATTTCCTTGCTCATACTTTTGTTTGTTTGATTTAGTTGTTTTTTTTTTTTTTTTTTTGAGACAGGGTCTCGCTTTGTGGCTCTAGCTGGCCCTGAGCTCAGCCTCCAACTCACATCACAGCAATCCTCCTGCCTCTGCCTCCCGAGTGCTGGGATTACAGGCATGAACCACCATGCCTGGCACTGTGGTAGGTGGTACTGATTGCTGCTGGGCGTGAATGTCCATGCCCAGTATTGTATGTGGTTACCGGGGGATCAAACCTGGGCCCTTGAGCTTTCGAGACAGGCGCCGCAACCACTGAGCTAAATTCCAGGCCCCCCTGGTTTAGGTTTTTGAGACAAGGTCTGGCTTTGTAGTTCAGGCTGGCCCTGAACTCACTACCCAGGCTAACCTTGAACTCCAGGAAGTCCTCCTGCCTCTGCCTCCCCAGTGCTGAGATTACTGTTGCGAGCCATCACGCCTTTTTTTTTTTTTTTTTTGCAGGACAGGGATTGAACTCGGGCCCTTCTTCCAAGACAGGCGCGGCACCACTTGAGCTAAATCCCTGGCTCCCATTTTTCGGAGCTTTGCGAGACCGAGTCTCATTGCATAGTTGAACTTTGTGGTGACCCTCCTGTCTCAGCCTATCAAGTGCTGGATTACAGTCGTGACCGTGATTTCCTTTCCTCGATGTGGACAGGACGAATGGGCGTAGACTGCAGTTTATTTCAGATCAATGGAAGCCGAGCTGAGGTCAGATATGTAAAAATCTGCTCATTCCTAGGCTTAACTGAACAAAGACCAGGTAGTTCTTTCGACCCATGGTTCTGAGAAGGCCCAACGGGAGCTCCAGGGCTGAGTCATCGTTTGTAGCCCCCACCTCAGGACCCTGGCAAATGAGCCCCCTCCTGGCGCCAAGCCTCTGCAAGGAGAAAGCAGCTCCGCCATGGGCGCGCGCCTCCCGCCCGCCCTCCGAGACACAATGCCCGGGATGGCGCGGTGTCCACGTCCTGGATGTTCGGCTCCGGCGAGGGAGTCTATAGGTGGTGGTGACCGCAGACCCCAGCCGAACTTTGTGCTCAGCACAGGGGGAAAAGGCGGACGCCCGCGCAGGACGGGTGGCGGCCGTGTGCGGAGGGCTTCCCTCCGGCACGCCCCACCCCGAGCGCACGGCGCCCGCAGCCTGGCACCCAGCCAGCAGACGCATTCCTCGGGACGCGCGGCTGGGGGATGGGTCCCGGGTGGGGGAGGGGAGGAAGCCGCAGGGCAGGAAATGACCACAGTGCGCGGTGCTGGGCGCGGTGGGGACCCAGCGCCCGTCGGTCTGTCCTTTTGGAGAGAAGAGATCAGACTGCCTGGTTTCCGACGGGCCTGAAAAGGGTCTGCAGCTGCACAGCAGATGACCCCGAGGTCACCTCTGCGCCTGGTCACCCCAGACGTCCCCGCGGGCCTCCAAGAGGCTCCTGGGCTCGCCAGCTTGCTCCCTCCCTCCCTTTCGGGCTGTGGTTGGGCTCAGATGCCCCCGCGTGGCTGAGATCCGGAACTGCAACCTGGCAGGGAGCCCCGCCCAAGGCAGAACTCGAAATAGCACCTGGTCATGCGAGCTCTGACAGGTGCTGAATTATGGACAACAAGTGTCCCGGCCAGAGCCTCAGGCTTCGGGCCGATCACGGAAGCCCCGAGACGCCTCTCGTGGCCGTGCTGGCCCCACGCGTCTCCCACGGTGTGTGTCTCGGCCACCATGAGGTCCTCACCCACGAGTCTGGCTTGAAATTCTTGGACCATTGGCTATTCACAATCCCTGAGACCTTGGAAGGATAAATGGTCCCAGGATGATCCTGATTTTACATTTATCCTTCAAATGTTGGGCGTCGTAGTCAGGTCTTTAATCCTAGCACTGGGGAGGCCTAGGCAGCAGTATCTCCACGAGTTAAAAGCCAGGTTGAACTACATAGAGACCCTGTCTTTTTTTTTTTTTTTTTTAATTTTTCTTTCCTACCCCATATGACTTATGCACCTTCCATCCCCCTAGTTCCCTATCCAACTCAACTCCACAGCACCATGTGGACTGACTAACAGATAGATTATTTCCTTTTTTTTTTTTTTTTTTGAGGCAGGACCTCTCTGTATAGTTCAGACTAGGCCAAACTCACTATGTATCCCCAGGCTAGCCTCGAACTCATAGCAATCCTCCTGCTTCAGCCTTCCCAGTGCTGGGATGACAGGTATGAGCCACCATTATGGTATGTGGTACTGAGGATCAAACTCAGGACCTTGCGCTTGCCAGGCAGTCGCTGCAACCACTGAGCTAAATCCCTGGCCCACTATTTTTTTTTTTGAGAAAAGGTCTTGCTTTGTAGTTCAGGCTGGCCCTGAACTCAGCCTCAAGCTCACAGCAATCCTCCTGCTTCTGCCTCCCCAGTGCTGGGATGACAGGCGTGAGCCACCACGCCCGGCACTGTGGTATGTGGTACTGGTTGCTGCTGGGGTGAGTCTCCATGCCCAGTGTGGTATGTGGTTACCGGGGATAGAACCCTGCCCTTGCGCTTGCAAGACAGGCACCGGAATCACTGAACTATATCCCCGGCCCTAGAATTTTAGAATTTTGCCAGGACATATCCTTGATTGTAAATTGCCGAGGCTGGGATTGTAATTTGTCATCATCCTGCCTCAGCTTTCCGGAGGGATGAGACTACAGGTGTGGACCACTGCGCCTAGCTCTGTCTCAATTTTCAGTAGTGAATTGTTAAAGTTGTGAACTGGGGAACTAAGTGGCAATTAAACCTAGGGAAGCGCAAGCAGCCACCTTGCCCTATTGTACTCAGGCCCTCAACCCCGCCCCGAGTGCTATCCCACCATTTGCCTGCAGGGGGCGCTCTTGTTCAACCGCCAGAGGGTGCCACCTACCAGGCGCCCTACCAGGGAAGGAAATACAACCACAGATCACGTGCCGGCCGGGGGGTTCTCCCGGGGGCTGCTGGGAGTGCGAAGGCAGGCCCACGTGGAGTGGGCGGGGCGCGCTGGAAGTTTTGGCGGGGCTGCAGGAGGCCTTGAGTGCCCGCTGCTGCCCAGATATTCTGGGGCAGGTCCAGAGGACGGGGCACCGCCTCTGGAGAGGCCCCACGGGGGGCGCGTGGGACTGGGCGGCCGGGTGTACGGGCTCCGCGCCCCCAGCTCGTGAGGAGGGAAAGGGGCCCCTTGCCTGGCCTCGCCCGCGGGCTGGGCTGATGCCAGCCTGTAGCTGGGTCTGTGTTTACCTTCCCGGAGCCTCAGGAAGCTGCCCCGGGAACCCTCTACCTGGGACGCTGCCAGCACCAGCCTCACTACCTCTGGTCTACTGGAGCAGGGAAACTGCATCTTCATAGTCACAAAGCTGGAAAAGACCTTAAAGACAGACTATTTCCACTTTTTAAGAAAATATTTCATTATTCTTGAGACCGGGTCTTGCTGTGTAGCCAGGCTGGCTTCAAACTTATTTGAGACAGGTTCTCTTTTTGTGGTTCAGGCTGGCCCTGAGCTCAGCCTAAAACTCACATCACAGCAATTCTCCTGCCTCTGCCTCCTGAGTGCTGGGACTACAGGCGTGAGCCACCACCCCTGGCACTGTAGTATGCGGGTACTGGTTGCTGCTAGGCATGAGTCTCCACGCCCAGTATAGTCTCCATGCCCAGTGTGGTATGTGGTTACGAGGGATCGAACCCAGGTCCTTGTGCTTACAAGACAGGCGCCGGAACCACTGAGCTATATCCCCAGCCCCAGCCTGTTTTCTTTTTTGACCTGACAAAACCACAGCCTAGTCAGGCAAAAGGGTTTGCTCTCTTCTTCACACCAGGAGCATATTCCTTTCAGATTGAGGCCACAGAGTTGGCATTTCAATATTCTGCGTAAAATCAAGAGGCAGAGAGACATGTGGTGCAGGCCTGTAATCCTGTACTGAGGAGGCTGAGGCAGGAGGATCATGAGTTCAAGGCCTGTGTGGGCTACATAGTGAGTTCAAGACCACCTTGAAGGCCTACTGAGACTGTCTCAAACAAACAAAAAAGATCAAAAGGGAAAGAGAGTTTTTTTTCCTCATTTAAGAGAGGGTCTCACTGGGGCCGGATCTTTAGCTCAGTGGTTCTGGCACCTGTCTTACAAGCGCAAGGACCTGGGTTCAATCCTCGGTAACCACATACCATACTGGGCATGGAGACTCACCCCAGCAGCAACCAGAACCTCATCCCACAGTTCCGGTTGTGGTGGCTCACGCCTGTAATCCAAGCATTCGGGAGGCAGAGGCAGGAGGATTGCTGTGATGTGAGTTGGAGGCTGAGCTCAGGGCCAGCCTGAACTACAAAGCAAGACCCTGTCTCAAAAAAAACCTAAAAAAAAAAAAAGAGAGAGTCTCACTGTATAGTTCAGGCTGTCCTGAGCCCACTGTGTAGCCCAGTGTACCCTTGAACTCAGGACCCCAGGTACTGGAATCATAGCCACTTTGCATGGCCAAAGGGTTAGCTTCATTCTCCTTGGAGGGCGAAAAAATGATGGGTCATTATCCCACTAGGAATAAAATAGAGCATTTTCTAGGAACTTGGGTTATAGCCCCTCATACAGGGTTTCTAGGCCTTATTCTTTGAGACCTGTGTGGTTTTTTTGTTTTTGTGTTTTTTTTCGAGACAGGGTCTTGCTTTGTAGTTCAGGCTGGCCCTGAGTTCACTGTGTAGTCCAGGTAAGCCTTGAACTCACAGCAATCCTCCTGCCTCTGCCTCCGGAGTGCTGGGATTACAGGCGTGAGCCCCCACGCCCGGCACTGTGGTGTGTGGTACTGATTGCTGGTGGGCGTGAGCATTGTGGTGTGTGGTGCCCGGGGATGGAACCTGGGACCTTGTGCTTACAAGGCAGGCACTGGAACCACTGAGCGAAATCCCCAGCCTCGCGTTTGTGTTTTGAGACGGCTTCACGCGGTGTAGTGCAGGCTGGCCTTGAACTCACTCTGTGCTCCAAACTGACCGCAAACTTTCGGCTCACTCTCCCGAGTGCCGGGTCGCTGTGTGTGCTACTGCCTGGTTCTAAGAACTATTAAGTAGTTGGAAATTTAAAAATACTAAGTGACGTGAAAATTAAATGAAATATACATTTTATAGGATGAAATTGTACTTGTCCCCGGCCCGATGAATGTCTCCTACTGGGTGCTCGTTTTCTCTTGCATTTGGTGCTGCTGGGGATCAGGAACTCAGCTCCTGCTAGTGGGCCAGAGCTCCAGGCTCGTTTGCACCACAGTGGGGGACCTGAGTGTGTGGGGGGCAGAGCGGGAGATGCAGCTCTTCAGTGCCTCCTGCTGGCTTTGCATGGACAGAGCCTGGCTCCAATCCCCTGCAATGGAAGAGGAAAAAGAAAAAAGAATCCATGCGAGGATCACTTCCAATCCCAAGTGGATCCGATGGGACCCTGGATGGCTCCTCCCCAGGCACTGTCGGATCCCACGTGAGGACCCAGGGGGCCCTGGAGGTTCGCTTATGTCATTGGCCCTTGCAACAAGTTTCCCCATGATGCTAATGGTGCTGGATTGGGACCACACTGGGTGCAGAGAGGAAGAAAACACACGTGACTTATTGCTGGAATCGCTACCTAGCAGCCCCTTCGTCCAATAGATCCTGCCAACTAACACTAATCAGCAGCTGGATTTGGTATTACACTTCTGTAATCCTGTCACTCTGGGAGGCTGAGGCAGGAGGACTATGAATTCTATGTCAGCCTGGGCAGCCTGGTGACCTAGTGGGACCCTGTCTTCAAAATGAAATGTAAAGGGCTGAGGATTTAGTTCAGTGGTTCTGGCGTCTGCCTGGCAAGCACAAGGTCCTGAGTTTGATCCCCAGTAACCACGTATCACAGTGCGGGGTGTGGGGGCTCACGAATGTCATTCCAGCACTCAGGAGGCAGAGGCGGGAGGATCACTGTGTGTTCCAGGCTCGCCTGGGCTACACAGAGGATTCAGGGCCAGCCTGAACTACACAATAAATACCTTAACAAGTAACACCAGGTGTCACGTAACTATAGTGTACACTGGACTACGCCTCGCTATGTTGTCCGGGCTACACTGGGACTCACCCTGTAGCTCAGGCTGCCCTCAGATTCATGATGATGCTCTTACCTCAGCCTCCCAAGTCCTGGAATTGCTGGGACACACCACCACATCTGCCTCCAGACCTCTGGCTCTTTCTCAGCCACCATAGCTTTGTCAGTCCTGGAGCACTGTATACACTTTTTTTTTTTTAAGTTTTTTTGAGACAGGGCCTCGCTTTGTAGTTCAGGCTGGTCCTAAACTAAGCCTCAAACTCACAGCAATCCTCCTGCCTCTGCCTCCAGGAGGGCTGGGATGACAAGAGTGAGCCATCACGCCTGGCACTGTGGTATGTGGTTCTGATTGGTGGTGGGTGTGAGTGTCCACGCCCAACACTGTTAGATGTAGTTACTGGGGATCGAACCCGGGACCCTGTGCTTGCAGGGCAAGCGCCGGAACTGTTGAGCTGTACAGTCTTTCATCTCTCATCTCACACCTGGTCCAACAGCCTTCATGTTGGCTTCCTGCTTTTCTGACAGACAGAAGTACTCTGCTTAGCTTTCAGGACAAATCCCATCATTCCGCACTTTGTTGGAAGGAAATCCTGTAGCTCACCGTGGTTGACAAGTTACAATGCTCTTCTTTCGTTTGCAGTAATGGAAAAAGGTCTCATCTCTCAATCTGTAGACCACCCGCACAACTACCTCAACTTCTTGCAACTAGGGTGTCCTTTCTTCTGTTTCTTGAGGTTTTTCCTCCCTGAGGTTTCATTATATTTTTTATACTGCTGTTATATGACCCCCAAAATACCTGCCATCTTAGCATTAAGGAGACTGAGGAATGAAGACTGCCGCAAGTTCGAGGCCTGTCGGGGCTATGTGAGTTCAAAGCCAGCCTGAATTACATAGCTAGACTATCTAAAAAAAATATGACAAAGGAAATAAAAAAGAAGGAGCAGAAACCACTAACTCAGAGTGGAAGCAGGAGCTGAGGATGGAACGCGTAAGGCGTAAAGATGGTTCTCAAGTGGGGTGTGGAGCCCTGTGAGTCCGGGACAGACAAACAGCGTGAAGTGAGCTCCTCACTCGGACACTGAGAGCAAACAATGGAAAACGTAAGGGCTGAACCCAATCACATGTTCGTTTCAATTAAAAGATAAAAATGCTTGTACTTAAACCAAAGTGGAGGAAATGATCGAGCTTGTTGAGAAGCTGTAGGACTTTGGAATCGTATTTTTTTTTCTTTTTTGGTACTGGGAATTGGAACTCAGGGCCTTGGACTTGCTAGACAGCTGCTGAGCTACCTGCCTGGCCTGGACGTGTATTTTGGGGGTCAATGGCATTGATTGGGTGACAGAAAAAGAGGAGAAGAAAGATTTGGATGGAATTCAGGAACTTTTAATTTTTATTTTATTTATTTTTGGTGCCATAATTCGGATCAGGAACTTGACTTGAGATGTAAATTCAAAGTGTTGCAGGATGTGGTGACACACCTGTCATCCCAGCACTCAGGAGGCTGAGGCAGGAGGATCATGTCACAGTGAGCTCAGGGCCAGTTTGAGATACATAGGGAGACTTTGTCTGAAAAAAGAAGTCTATGGGACACGAGGTGGTACACATACGACTTTGAGGTTGGGGATGAGTTCATGAAGACACCATCTGAGAGGCTCCTGGTGTACAGAGGTATACAGAGTCTCCACACTGAACAGATGAACACAGACCTCCTTCCTGTCCCCTTGCACTCTCTGGGACAGCATCCTGCAGATGTGAAAGCCAGGAGTATATGGAGAGGCCCGAGGCCCTCTGAGCTTAACACTCTCTTTCCAGACCTTCATTCTTTGGCCTAACAAGCTAGACAGTTTTTTTTCTTTTTTTGAGCGGGACAGGGGATGGGACAGTCTTGCTTTGTAGTTCAAGTTGGCCCTGAGCTGACTATGTATCACAGTCCAGCCTTCAACTCACAGCAGTCCTCCTGCCTCTGCTTCCCAAGTGCTGGGATTACAGGCCTGAATCAGCAGGCCTGGCAATGTTGTTGTGGTCACCAGGTCACCAAGGATTGAACTAGGGACCTTGCACTTTGCAAGGCAGGTGCCAGAACCACTGAGCTAAATCCTCGGCCCTGTTGCTGTTGTTATTTTTTGAGACAGGGTCTCACTTTGTAGTTCAGGCTCAGCCTCAAACTCACAGCAATCCTCCTGCCTCTGCCTCCCAAATTCTGGGATTAAAAGCTTGAGTTACCATACCCAGCACTGTGGTATGTGGTTCTGATTGCTGGTGGGCGTGTCTCCACACCCAGCACTGTGGTATGTGGTTAACTAGAATGGAACCTGGGCCCTTGCACTCTCAAGCCAGGCGCTGGAACCCCGAGCTCAGTCCTTGGCCCCATTATTGGTTTTTCTTTTAGGTTTTTTGAGACAGGGTCTCGCTTTGTAGTTGAGGCTGACCCTGAGCTCAGACTCAAAGTCACATCACAGCAATCCTCCTGCCTTTGCCTCCCAAGTGTTGGGATTACAGGTGTGAGCCACCAAGCCTGGCACTGTGGTACTGATTGCTGCTGGGGTGAGTCTCCACGCTCAGTATTGTTATGTGGTTACCGGGGATCGAACCCGGGCCCTTGCACTTACAAGACAGGCGCCGGAACCACTCAGCTATATCCCCCAGGCCGTTATTGTTTTTGAGAGAGGGTCTCTACCGTATGCTCCAAGTTGGCCTCTAACCCACCTTGTAGCCCAGGCTGGCCTCAAACTCACCCAAAACTTCCTGCAGCCCAAGTGCCGTGATCAGAGGCTGCGCACCACCATGCCTGGCTAGAGAGGTTTAATAGAGGCTTTTGAATTAAACCAGAAAGTCTTAAATGGTCTTCACCTCCCTTTAGGTATTTTACAGCACATCAAGGAGAAGGGGCCAATTAAAATTTTTAAAGAGTTGTTTTCCATAAGGAACTCTGTGAACGCGTGATGACTAAAGTTGGCTGGGAATGAACACACGTACACTCTCTCTCTGAGCCTGGAGAGGCGATGTATGGTGGCCGGGGCCTGTGAGCACAGCAACCAAGAGGCTGAAGCAGGAGGATGGCTGCGAATTCTGGGGCCAGCCATATATTGAGACCTTGACTCAAAGAAAGGGAAAAGAGAGCCTGGATACTACTAAGAAGAGCTTCAAAAGATGCTCTAAAGGCCTCAACTCTCAGTGAAAGGAGAAACACGTCCAGAGGCTCCTTGGCCTCCCCGCGAGCCCGGCTCAGCGGGGCTGCAGGTGGCCTGGGGAGGGGGTGTGGGGGCCTGGCAGCTCTGTGCAGTGGAGGCTGTGTTGCCTCCGCTCGCGGGCAGCAGACCTCAAGGGCTGTCCAGCCTCTAGGTGCTCAGGGGCCCGCGGCGTTTCTAGTCTGGATCCTTGGGGACAAAGGGCCGATTCTCTCCCGGGCCTGGTGGGCAGCAGAGCAGCGCAGGGCGCAGGTCCCGAGCCCGCCCAGGAGCCCACGAGGCCCGGGAACTCTGCGGCCCAGGGGGTGCGGGGCCCTGCGTGCTCAGGCAAGGCGGGGTGCTGCGGAGGTCGCCACCCCGGCCAGACCCGCGCTCCGCGAGGGGCCCAGAACCCCCCGCCGCCCAGCCGGGCCGGCAGGACCGACCCAGCCCCTTCGCCCGCCCTTGCCCGCGGCCGGGCGGCCCCTTTCACAATAGCGCGTTCCCTCCCTCCCTCCCGCCTCCCGCGCCCGCCCGGCCCTCCCCGCGCATGCGCTTTGCGGCCCGCGGCGGCAGCGGCGGCGAGAAGCGGCTCCGTTTTTTTAAAGGGAAACGCGGCGGCGCCGGGGGCGGCTGTGGGGGAGGGGTGGGCGCGGCAGAGACCCCCGGGGCGGCGGCAGATCCCCTCCCGGCGCGGCGGACGCTTCCTTCCGCCCCTCTGCGGGCGTGCGGGGAACATGGAGGCGCGGGGCGGCTGAGGCGAGAGCCGGCGGGGTGGGCGGCGGGGCGGCGGGCTAGGCGGGCCCGGCCGGGCCGCGGCGGGCTCGGGGATGCGCGCGGGGGCGGCGGGGCGCGGGCGGCGGCGGCGGCGGGGCGCCCCGGGGCCGGCGGCGGGGCTCGGGCTCGGCCGCGGCCCGGCGTCTCCGCGCGCCGAAGGGAGGGCGCCGGGGCCCCGCGGCGGGAGCGGCGGCGGCGGCGGCGGCGGCGGCGCGCGCCGAGCCCGGCGGCCGCGCGGCTGAGGGCGCCCGGCGCGCTCCCCTCCCCCTCCCTCGCCGTCGCCCGCGGCCCGCGCTCGCCCCCTCCCCGCCCCTCCCCCGCCTCGGTCCCCGCCGCGGCCTCGGACCACTAGGACCATGCGATCGGCCGTGTTCAAGGCGGCCGCGGCGCCCGGCGGCGGCAACCCCGAGCAGCGCCTGGACCTGGAGCGGGCGGCGGCGCTGGGCGGGCCCGAGGACGAGCCCGGGGCGGCCGAAGCCCACTTCCTGCCGCGGCACCGCAAGCTCAAGGAGCCGGGACCGCCGCCCGCCGCCGCCTCCGCTCAGGCCCGCGGCGCGGTGCTCCCGGCCGGCGCGGCGCCCGGGCAGCCTGAGGAGAGCTGGGGTGGCTCGGCGCCGCTGCCCTGCCCGCCGCCCGCCACCAAGCAGGCCGGCGTCGGCGGGGAGCCGGCCGCGGCGGGCGCGGGCTGCAGCCCCCGGCCTAAGTACCAGGCGGTGCTGCCACTGCAGACGGGCTCGCTCGTGGCCGCCGCCAAGGAGCCGACGCCCTGGGCCGGGGACAAGGGCGGGGCGGCCCCGCCGGCGGCCACCGCGTCGGACCCGGCGGGGCCCCCTCCGTTGCCGCTGCCTGGGCCGCCGCCCCTCGCTCCCAGCGCCGTGGCCGGGACCCTGGCGGCCGGCGAGGCCCGATGGAAGGGGGTGCGGAAGAGCCCTCTCGGCGGCGGTGGCGGCGGCTCGGGGGCCTCCAGCCAGGCCGCCTGCCTCAAGCAGATCCTGCTGCTGCAGTTGGACCTCATCGAGCAGCAGCAGCAGCAGCTGCAGGCCAAGGAGAAGGAGATCGAGGAGCTCAAGTCCGAGCGAGACACGGTACGCCAGGGGTTAAGCGGCGTGCGGGCCGCCGCGGACGCCGTGCGCATGCTCGGGGAGGGGGCCCGAAGAGGCTGGGGTCCCCGCGGTTGGGGCTGGGGGCGGCCACCCGCGCTGGAGCGGTGTCCTCGGGGCTGGGCCCTCGGCCGCCGGGTCACAGACTCGCTGGACCTCAGGGAAGGGTTAAAGGTTAGGGAGGGGACGTTTGGGGCGCCCAAAGGGTTAATTTAAAATGACAGCCCCAGACTTGTAGAGAAGACGTTTAGAGTCGGGGACTGAGCTGATTTGTGAGGTGATAGGAAGGGGTCGCGTGCTGATGTGTAGGCCGCGGAGAAAGGGTTAAATTAAAGCGCTCTGGCATTGGGAATGCCTCGGGAGGGGAGGGACGGGCAGCTGTTGCTGCAGCATCTGTAGACTGGGAGGGGGTTTGTCTAGCTCCCGGAGAGAGCAGAGGGGAGAGGTGATTTCTGTAGGGTCCTGTTCATCTGTCATAATGTTGTCGCAGAATTAGTGCCTTTGATTTCGGAGTTTGTAATAGAGATCTTAGTTCTAAACACGACCCACACCGGCCAGGTCTTCGGTATAAGTGAAGTGCTTGAAACTGGAAGATTTTCAGACGTGTTCCATGCACCCAGTAGCACGCATCCCTGCTTTAGAACCTCAGGGTAGTTGGCAGTGGTTGAGGATTTCTTTGTACCGCTGAGGAGCTTGACTGTCGCTGCTCGCCCCGTACTGCAGCAGCAGTTGAGGGCGCCTCTGTGATAGACTCCTGGAGAAGCTGGGTGGTGGTGGGCTCCTGTGCTACACACCTTTCAGCTGCTGAAAATAAACATACTTTCTACAGTTGTTCTGTTCGTGCTGCAGGCTTTCTGTTTCCCTCTGTCTCTCCTTCCCTTTCGCCCTCCCTCTTCCCCCACGCTTCCCCCTTCCTCCCCCGACTCCCCTCATCTCCCTGGCGTTGTGTGCATCAAGGGCTGAGCCAGGGAGCGAGCAGAGGGCTATTCATTTTGTTTGCCTTCCAAATGAATCGCTTCAGGCAGCTGTCTCATTGGAGAAAGCGATCTGCAAGGTGGAGCGGGAGGGAGCAGGGCCCCTCATTCACATCCCCCACGGTGTTGATTTGTGGAAGTTACTCAACATGCAGGTGGCACTGCTCAGCCCTGTACCGCAGTCTAGGGTGCGATGGTACTGTAATTGCAACACATCATCTCCGCACGCGGGGAGGGGTGGGACGAAGAGGCCAGTGAGGGAGAAGGGAGCCAGGAAATGTCACCCACAGCCCGTGGTTAAGTAATGCCAAGGCTGCGAATCAAAACAGAGGATGTGATGGGAGCAGGCTGACCGGGGTGCTCCTCAGAGGCGGAGGTGCTGCATAGTCCGAGGCGCTGGCCCCTCTGCGGGCTTTCCTGAGCAGGGGAGTAGGGTGAGGTAAGGGTAGGGTCAGCCAAGGTCTCTCTCTTGGGCTTCGAGGTCGAGGTCCAGGTCGAGGGCCGTCGGTCCGTCTGTCGAGGCTGAAGCTCGTTTCTTTTATTCTAGTGGTGCTGTGACCTCTGCTGGAACCGAAGCAGTGGTTGTAGTGAAGGCAGTGTTGCTGTCGCTGTCCTCTCCTAGTGCGTTGTAAATAGCACAGTCGGCACCTTGTCTCCAAACTGAGTTAGCATGAAGTTTTTGATGGGAATGGACTTCCATTTTATTTCAGTGTGTGGTCCTTTTTAATTAGAATGAAACGGTTTGGTTTTAAGGAGTACTTAGAAACAGCTGTGTATTTTTTTCTGCCTATTTCAAATGCAAAGCAGTATGAGTATATCATGTTTGGTGGTTTCTAGTATAATTCTTTGACACAGAGTGTTGTTTTAGAAGCCCTCCTTCCCCCAACATCCCACTCTGGGGTATCCTTGCCACTTCTCGAGACACTGTCCAAGCTCCAGTTCCCTCTCTGTTTGGCCATTGCCATTGAGTACAGAGTTTGGGAGTGGAAATAAGAGGGTAGAACTCCGCCTTAGGACCTGTGATGAGAAGATGGGCCTGGGCATGAAGCACAGAGGGCTTGCCTACCCTGTATGAAGCCCAGGGTTCTATCCTCAGCATCACCAAAGCAATGAAAAAAATGAACATATATAAAGTTAATTCTGGAAGTTCTCAAACTGAGTAGGAGCCTCTGGAATAGCCACAGCAGAGATGAGGCCACAGTGTCCCAAGCCTCCCCGGCCCCTACCCCAGCAGAGCGGGTCTTCCTTCAGAAGAAGGAACTGCGAATTCCTGCACCTCATCCCATTTTGTACCTTGTCCTCCCAGTTGCATTTAAGGAAGATCTTTCAGATAAACGATGATTAAAACCAAGTTGAGTAAGGCTGGGGATTTACAGTGATGTGTGGCATGTGCAAGGCTCTGGTTTGATCCCCAGCACCGAGGGAAAAAGCAAAATTGATAGGGTCTCCAGAAAGGTGCAGGAGACAGTGCTGTTCCTGAAGGGGCTACATGGCTGTGTTTAATTTTTTTGTGTGTTAAGTCTTCATTTTGTCACTCTCTTTTAGCTCCTTGCTCGGATCGAACGTATGGAAAGACGGATGCAGCTGGTAAAGAAGGATAACGAGAAAGAAAGGCACAAGCTGTTTCAGGGCTATGAAACTGAAGAGAGAGAGGAGACCGAGCTCTCTGAAAAAAGTAAACTGGAGTGCCAGCCAGAGCTTTCCGAGACCTCCCAGCCTCTGGCTCCCAAGCCCTTCTCGTGTGGGCGGAGCGGAAAGGGACACAAAAGGTGTGCCGCTAACACGGTTGTGCTGTTTGGACATGAGGAGGACACTGGTTACCACAGACCAGGGGTAGGGATTGGGATTTGTGGATTGGTTTTATAGCAGCCGCAGCCCAAATTACTGAGTCTTCTGTGCCGAGAAACTCTCAAAACTTCCTGGCAGCCTGAGAAAAGTCTTAGGAGCCTCTGTCCAGTCTTAGAGTGCAGAGTATGCCAGAAAGAACCGTGGGACAGAGGTGACACTGTCGTGCCCTTAAAACTAGTGGTTCACGATCGGCACTCTGAGACACAAGAAATGAACACACACACTTCTTAGATGGAAAGAAACTAGACCATAAGGATAACGGAGAGTTTTAAAAACTCAAAATTCAGGGCCGGGGAGTTAGCTCAGTGGTTCCAGCGCCTGTCTTGCAGGCGCAAGGGCCTGGGTTCGATTCCCCTGTAACCACATAACAATACTGGGTGTGGATACTCACACCCAGCAGCAACCAGTACCACATACCACAGTGCCGGGCGTGGTGGCTCACGCCTGTCATCCCAGCACTCGGGAGGCAGAGGCAGGAGGATTGTGATGTGAGTTTGAGGCTGAGCTCAGGGCCAGCCTGAACCACAAAAGCGAGACCCTGTCTCAAAAAAACCTAAAAAAAAAAAAAAAAAAAAACCTCAAAATTCAGTGCAATAAAGTATGCAGATGTAGCTGGGCCTGGTGGCCCACCCCTATAATCCCAGCACTCAGAAGGCAGGTGTGGGAGGACTGCTGTGAATTTGAGGCCAGCCTGGGTTGCATAGTGAGTTCAGGACCAGCCTGAACTGTAAAATGAGGCCCTGTCTCAAAAAAAAAAAAAAAAACAAACCAAAAAAGGAGTATAGAACGCTGTTTTTTTTTTGAGACAGGGTCTGGCTTTGTAGTTCAGGCTGACCCTGAGCTCAGCCTCCAACTCACATCACAGCAATCCTCCTGCTTCTGCCTCCTGAGTGCTGGGATTACAGGCGTGAGCCACCACGCCTGGCACTGTGGTCTGTGGTACTGGTTGCTGCTGGGGTGAGTCTCCACACCCAGTATTGACCCGGGCCGTTGAGCTTGCAAGACAGGTGCCGGAACCACTGACCTAAATCCCTGGCCCCAAATGCTAACTGTTTTTAAGGATTCTGCAGTATTGAAGGCCAATCTCAGTTGAAACCCTGAAACTTTTAAGGAGATGGTCCTTCAGTCTAGAATTGAGTTTGGTAAAGAGGAAGTGAGGAGAGGAGAGGGATCTATCAGGCAGCAAGAAAAAAGTAGGGATTGTAATTAATACGGTAGGAATTGGAGGTACTGGCTGACAGGGATGGAGTCCATGTCACAGAATGGTGGTACTACTGTTGGCTAAAGAACTTTGAATAAATTAGAAGCATTTCTTGGGGCCGGGGAGTTAGCTCAGTGGTTCCGGCGCCTGTCTTGCAAGCGCAGGGGCCCAGGTTCGATTCCCTGGTAACCACATGTAATACTGGGCGTGGAGACTCATGCCCAGCAGCAACCAGTACCACATACCACAGTGCCGGGCGTGGTGGCTCACGCCTGTAATCCCAGCACTCGGGAGGCAGAGGCAGGAAGATTGCTGTGATGTGAGTTGGAGGCTGAGCTCAGGGCCAGCCTGAACCACAAAGACCCTATCTCAAAAAGCCAAAAAAAATTAGAAGCATTTCTTAATTTAGTGTACTATTAGTGAGTATTAAGCCTTGAAAATTATTGTTAAACAGTTGTTTGCTCCTGGATGTGGTGGCGTAGGCCTGTCATCGCAGCACTTTGGAAGGCTGAGGCAGGAGGATCACAGGTTCAAGCCAACGCCAGGGAACTTAGCAAGACTCTGTCTCAAAAAATTTTTCAAAAAGGGTTGAGGACGCAGCTCCATGGCCCGGCCCTGGTTCTGACTCCCAGCACCAGTTTACTATGGGCCTGTTCTCTGCATTGTTAAGCATGAGGCTGTTTCTGCTCCTGGCTTCCAGCTGAGCATCAGGATAATGAGGGACCTTGGATACTGGTCATTTTGGGGCAAGAGAACAAACTAGTTATCTTGCCCCAAAATATATTCAGGTCAGATTTTATTCACAAGTCAATTTTGTAACATTTTCTTCCCATCTAATAGGAAAACCCCATTTGGAAACACAGAAAGAAAGACTCCTGTTAAAAAACTGGCTCCTGAATTTTCAAAAGTCAAAACAAAAACTCCTAAGCACTCTCCTGTTAAGGAGGAGCCCTGTGGTTCCTTATCGGAAACTGTCTGTAAACGTGAATTGAGGAGCCAAGAGACCCCAGAAAAGCCCCGGTCTTCAGTGGACACCCCACCGAGACTCTCCACTCCCCAGAAGGGACCCAGCGCCCATCCCAAGGAGAAAGCCTTCTCCAGCGAGACTGAAGACCTGCCGTACCTTTCCACCACAGAAATGTATTTGTGTCGTTGGCACCAGCCTCCCCCGTCACCGTTACCATTACGGGAATCCTCTCCAAAGAAGGAGGAGACTGTAGCAAGTAAGGCATAGAGAACACTTGCTCTTATACCCTAGTGGTGGCGGTCAAGCTAACAAGTGTGAAAGTGCCTTTGGCATTTCTTAAAAAGTGCAGTCGATAAAGCAGAGTTCTGTCAAGGACGAGTAAGTTAACAGCCGGAGACAGACGCTGCAGGCATTGCAAATAGGTGGAATCACAGCAGTGTGCTCAGTGCAAAGTGTGCCTGCTTACACCTGGGAGATGTATTTGCCAGTAAGTTGCTCGTCACAGGAGCACCAGACTCGGGGGGGTGTTCTCCGGCAACTTGCATGCCCTCTGAAAGAGGGGTTGTCTGTGCTGGGAAATGCACAGAACTCACACTGTGCCACGCACGACTGTTCCTGCGATTGATACTGTGTGAAACCCGGGAGGGCGGTCTTTGGAGCTCTCAGGGCCACGGGTCATTTTGGGCTGGGGAGCCAGCCTGGGGTGGGGCGTTTCACCGGGGCCTCTGCTTTCCCACTATACAAACATTCATCTGTATCTCTCTGTCCCGGTCTGGGGCAGGAGGAATCTGCCAAAGACCAGCAGTCTTACTTTATCCTGCTCTACTTCACAAAGGGTCTAAAATGTGAAGAGTTTACTTGGATTGCAGTAGCCCATTCATTGTTCATATATTTAAATAAAATGGTCTACAAACTTTTTCAAACAAAAAGGACTATCTTGGGATATCTGAGCTGCTTGGGGAGGGCGTGGGTGTGGGGCATTGGTCTTCATTCCCTTTTTTTTTGTTTGTTTTTCTTTATGGCTTCCACACAGAGATACTCCCTTATCTCCTACATCAGCCAGTAACTGAACTGTGTCAACTGTGGTGTCCTGTTGGTCTCTGACAGTCCCTGGGCGCGATGGGGAAGCCTTGTCGCATAGAGGCTTCGCCCTAAGTGCCTTGCTGTTGCAGGGATGGGGATGGGAATCCATTCTACTGAGATGAGCGCATTCTCCAGGCTTTGTTGGTTGTGCTGGTGACAAAATCGAGTGGGAAGGTAGATGAATTATCTAACGTCCGTTAGGCCTCACACTCGAGTCCCTGAGTAGCACAGGATCTGATCTAGATGCTGAGTTTTGGTTGGTTCCGTCAGTTGAACAGGTTCGTTCTTAAGGGTTCCCTTTTTTGCTGCTGTGGCAGTGCTGTGTAACGAGACCATGACGCGACTTCCCGTCCGGAGTGGGTACTGGCTTGGTGTGGGGCTGTTCTGTGTGACTGGCTCTTTCTGAAATCCCTGTCCGCCCAAGCACGGCAGTGCCGACCTCTGGGCCTGACTGAAGGTGTGGCGGGGCGGTCCTGACCCCTGGCGGAGTCTGAGCTATCCTGTCTCAAAGTGGGGCCTTGTCTTGATGTCCCTGTCTCAGGGAGTCGATGGCTTGTTCTGAGGAAGCCACGGTCGTGGCGCATGTTGTTCAGGCTGGACCAGCAAGGTGTAGTTTGTTTGGAGGGAGGAGGGGGCTGTAAAAGAAGACTACATGTGTAAGTTTTGAGAACACTGATCTTTTATTTGAAAAATAGGGTCAACTTTTACTCACCTGCCATGTTCTGAGTTTAAGGTTTGATATCCTTGGCCATCAACTGTTGCAGGGAAACCACCCTAAATAATGAAGAAAAGAAGTCGTCTCAGTGTAAAAAAAAAGTGGTGGGCTTATTTTCTTTTCTTTTGTCTGTTGTTCCCTCTTCCCCTCCCCCAGAGAGAAATTCTCAAAAGAACAACTCAAAAACCAAAATGGCTTCCTACTGAGAACTTCAGTGACGATCCTTTCCTCCACTTTGGGTATGGGCTTTTTTTCTTTTTACACTGAGATGATTCTTCTTTCCTGCATTATTTAGGGTGTCTGATGCCATCAAGTGTTGCAGGAGAAACTTCAGTCTTGGCTGGTGAGTAGAATAGGACTTCATGCTGGCTGGACCTGGGCGGGCAGGGCGGGACGGCGGACGGTCGCTGGATGTGGGAGAACGAGCTTCCGTGGTATTCGATGGACTCCCCTCCCGTAGACCCAAACGATGACGATTTCAGTTGTCTTTTCAGGAACTGCAGTAGCATCCGTTATATGAATTGTCGGGTATTGGCTTAGGGTGCTCTGTGATCCTGAGTTGGGCAGACTGCAGTACACTGTAGGTTCTCTTGTACACTGAATACGGCTTCGGGCGAGGCCGTAGAATGGATCTCTGTCACTGGTGACTCCGTCTGACTGGGGAGAGACCCCTTGTCCGAGGGAGTAGTTGGAGGTTTGCGTGACGTTGGATTTAAGAGTGGTTCCACTCCTCCTCTCTTTCTTTTTCTTTCTTTTTTTTTTTCAGTTCCTTCTTGGAGGGACCACTCAGTAGAACCTCTAAGGGACCCAAATCCTTCAGACCTTTTGGAGGTAAGAAGCCAAGGGGCTCGGTCACTGGGAGGCAGTAAGAAGTGGAACGGGGCGTGGGTGCCCAAGGTGGCACGCTGTGGTCCCGTTTACTCAGAAGGCTGAGGCAGCGGCGTTGCTAGAGTCCAGGATACTGAGACCAACCTGGGGAGTGTACAGAACCCTGTCTCAAAAAAGATTAGGTGTATCGTGAACACGTCCTACAGCTGTGTATGGATGGATGGATGAAATGACATTAAAGGCCGAGAAGGAATTTGAAGGGTTATCTAGTCGCTCTTCTTCACTTAATCCAACGTGTGATTAAAGATAATGGTGAAGGACTGGGGATGTAGCTCAGTGGCTCTGGTGTCTCCCTGGCGAGCGCAAGGTCCCTGGTACCACACACCACAATGCTGAGCATGGTGGCTCATGCCTGTCATCCCAGTGCTTGGGAGGTAGAGGCAGGAGGATTGCTGTACTACATATGAAGTCAGGACCAGCCTGAACTACATAGCAAGACCCTGTTTCAAAAGAAAAACTAAAAAGGGCCGGGGATATAGCTCAGTGGTTCCGGCGCCTGTCTTGCAAGCGCAAGGACCCGGGTTCAATCCCCGGTAACCACATAACGATACTGGGTGTGGAGACTCACCCCAGCGGCAACCAATACCACATAATAGTGCCGGGCGTGGTGGCTCACGCCTGTAATCCCAGCACTCGAGGCAGAGGCAGGAGGATTGCTGTGATGTGAGTTTGAGGCAGAGCTCAGGGCCAGCCTGAACCACAAAGCGAGACCCTGTCTCAAAAAACCTTAAAAAAAAAAAAAAAAAACTAAAAACATATTAGTAGTAATTGCAGTGCCACCCTTGCCTGGGAAGGGCAAGGTCCTGAGTTTGATGCCTGGTACCAAAAAAAAAAAAAAAAAAAAACCTTTGCAAAAATAGTGGTTTATCCAGGTGTAGCACACACTAGTAATCCCAGCATTGTGGAGGCTGAGGCAGGAAGATTGCTGTGAGGTCAAGGCCAGCCAGAAATACATCAAGCCAGTTTTTTGTTTGTTTTTATTTGTTTGTTAGTTTTTTGTTTGTTTGAGACAGGGTCCTGCCTTGCAGTTCAGGCTGGCCCTGAGCTCATCCTTAAACTCACAGCAATCCTCCCACCTCTGCCTCCCAAGTGCTGGGACCACGCCCGGCACTGTGGTATGTGGTACTGATTGCTAGTGGGTTTGAGTTACCACGCCCAGTATTGTGTGTGGTTACCAAGGATGGAGCTCAGGACCTTGCGCTTGTAAGACAGGCACTGGAAACTAAGCCAGAGCCCCGGCCCCTCTATTTATGTTTTTGAGACAGGGCCTCGCCATGTAGTTAAGATTGGCCCTGAACTCACTATGTAGCCCAAGCTGGCCTTGAAATTAAAGCTATCCTCCTGCCTCTGCCTCTGAGTGCTAATTATAGGCGTGTGCCATCAGTCACAGCATTATTTTTGAGACAGGATCTGCCCAGACTGGCCTTGAACTTGTGAACATCCTATCTCAGTCTCCCAAGTTCCTGAGTAGCTGGGTTTACAGACATGTTCCACCATGCCCAGGTTTAAAATTTAATATTTTGCACTTAGATCTTTATGAGGATGGAGGTGGGAAGGGCTTCTGGCGGTCTTCAGCATGTTTTCGCTTGATGTGACTTTTCCTTGGAAAGTTACAGGATGATATTAAAATTTGTGATCCCCATAGGGGAAGGTGTGAAGAGTGTGTTGCCACAGTCTTCTTACGTGGAGGTTCACGGATTCCCGGGGAGCTCAGAGACTCGGGGGGAGCTAGACTGGAAGACTACATTCCTGGAAGCTGGAAGTTAGTGTGTGTGTAACAGCATCTGTCTCCTGTTCCTCACAGAACCTGGATGACAGTGTGTTCTCAAAGCGGCATGCAAAACTGGAGCTGGATGAGAAGAGAAGGAAAAGGTAAAGCCAGAGGCGTCCATGCTGGGAACTGAGCCCCGGACCTTGTCTCCCTCCACCAGTGTCTCCCTCCACTGGGCCTCTTACAGCTCTTCGGACACTGGTGTCCCTGTAGGCTGTGTATTTTTGTTGGAAGTGGTAGTCATTGTAGGTAAACACATTTGGCTGCTTTCCTTCAGCCTGTGACCTAGACTGCGAGACCCAACCAGTTCTGCCCACACCAGCCAGTCCGCTCGTGAGACTGTGCATGAGAACCTGCCTAGAGCTGTACACGAGAAACCTGCTAGCTTCTAGGTTTGTGGGGCTGGCTTTTACACAGCAGATTTTAGGTAAGCAGTAACATTGGATTTGTTTGTTTGGTTTTCCCCAGGTGGGATATTCAGAGGATCAGGGAACAAAGAATTTTACAGCGACTGCAGCTCAGAATGTATAAAAAGAAAGGAATTCAGGAATCTGAGCCTGAGGTTACCTCATTTTTCCCTGAGCCAGATGATGGTAAGTTTTGCTATCTAAAAGAACAGGTTTTCCACGCAAGGGAAGAGTGCAAGGCTCCTGAGTACTCCTTGTTGTGAATCAGCGAATTGTTATTTGGAGCTGATAGAGTTGTCAGATGTTGCTCAGCTGTGCCACTAACAAGGTCCCATTTGACTTTCTCCATAGTTGAAAGTTTGATGATTACCCCCTTCTTGCCTGTTGTAGCATTTGGACGACCGTTACCAAGATTAACTCCACAGTAAGTATAAAAGTAGGAAGTTCCTTCCCCCGTCCCAGGTAACTGGCCTTCACTTAAGGTAGGACCAGGTGATTTAAGGAGAGTTGTTTATTTGGTTGGTTGTTTGGTATTGGGGACTGAACCCAGGGGTGCTATACCACTACGCTACATTCCCTGTTTTTCTTTCTATTTGTTTGTTTTCAAGACAGGGTCTCACTATGTAGTTCGGGCTGGCCTAGAACTCACTGGGTAGCCCATCCTGGCCTTCAACTTCCAGCTGCCTCAGCCCGGAGTGCTGTGATTACTAATGCCACCTTGCCTGACCCTGAATCCTTTTTATTTTTTGAGACAGTCTTGCTAAGCTGCCCAGGGTGACTTTGAGCTTATAATTGCCTTGCCTCAGCCTCCCAAGTAGCTGGGATTACAAGCATTTGCCAGCACGCCGAATTTGCCATGATTCTTTGATAAAAGTGAAGGTAATGGCTGGGCAATAGTTTTTCCAGTGATGAGATGCCTAAGCCTGAGATTAGGATGTTTTTATTTATTTGTTTTATTTTTGAGATATGATCTCTCTTTGTTGTTCAGGCTGGCCCTGAGCTCAGCCTTAAACTCACAACAGTCCTCCTGCCTCTGCCTCCTGAGTGCTGGGATTACAGGTGTGAGCCACCATACTTGGTATTGTTGTATGTGGTTACTGGGGATCCAACCGGGCCCTCGTACTTGCAAGGCAGGCACTGGAAGCACTGAGCTAAGTCCCCTGTCCCAGGATACTTTTTGAGTTAAGAGATAAATTACTGCATCACCTTAGTGGTACTGTGGCTCTGAGGCAGAAGGATGCCTCAGAGTTAAAAGCTAAGAGTCAGGGCCAGAAGCGGTGAGGGACATGTTCTGTTTGGACGACACATCTCTTCTAGTCATCCAAGTTTCTTCATCTTCTTTTGCCAGGAATTTTGAGCTGCCCTGGTTGGATGAGCGTAGCCGATGCAGGCTGGAGATCCAGAAGAAGCAAACCCCTCACCGGACGTGTAGGAAGTAGCTGTGCGGCAGATAGTTGTCTGTCTTCAGATAGTTGTAGCATGCCATTCTGTGAGAGTGGCGGAGACCTGTGTGTGTCCTGTGTCCTCCCGTACGTGACCATTCGCTGACAGCCCCCTCCCAGACTCCTTGATTTGTTTTGTTTTCATCACTCTGATTTCACACAAACTCTCTCCTTGGGCTAATTGTGAATTTCGGAGGGTGATTGGGATTTCTTCTCCCTTTTCGCGGAAGTGAGCTCTCAAGCTCACTCTCGGGTGGCAGATTTGGAGGTTTCACGGTGTGCTTTGGTACATTTGCCTGTGTTAGAGGGGTATAAGGCTGTCTTCTTCAGACATGTGGAAGACAAGCCAACCTGGATTCAGGAGCTGTGTCCGCCTGGCCCTCTGCTCACCCTTGTCTACCCTCCATGTATTGGGGCATAGCGGTATTTACCCTAGAGTAAAACAAATTTCAGCACAAGTGTTAGGACCACGTGAGGTGATAAGCGAGTCATCGGCTCAGAGCAGGAAAGAGACGGAAGATGAGAAGGGTAGCTGTTTTCTTGAAGCTGGTCAGTGACACAGCCATGTGGGGAGGGATGTTGATTGTTTCCGTAGTTAATAAGTGACTGATGTTCTTTCCCTGACTCCTCCGAAAATAAAATCTCTGCAAAAGGAGATGGGGATGTTAAGTTTCAGACAACCTGCAGCCCCAAACAGAAGCAGTTGTCCTTTGGGGCCATTGTGCCGGGCCATCCAGACGATTTTGTTATATCACTTTTTGAGTACTCCTTAGCTGGGGTTTATCTTGTAGCTGAGCTCTTGATGGCAGAGCTGAGGTTTGGGTAGGGTGGGTGGAGGGTGAAGAAATAAGTGCTTCCTTTGGCTGGCAGATGTCTTCGTCTTGAAACACAGCTGTATCTGATCGCTTCTCCATTCACTTTGTAAAAATAGGTTTGTGTGTATATCATCTTGGTTTCCCCCGTTACCTCTGTTTTGTTAAAAAACAAATTTCAGGACAGCACTCCCAGGCCACTCTGGTCTCAGTGTAAGATCCCGGTTAACTATCTGGAAGGAAAATAGAGCCAAGACCTCTGGTCTTAACTGTATAGGAATTGCCTTTCATTAGTCTTCAGGACTATTGTGTGAAAACAAGTAGGGGTCTCATCTCCTAGAAGGTAGGGGCTTTTATCCTTGAAGAGAAGATGTCCCCATATTATTAGCACTTTTAGAGGAGAAGCCAAGGTATGTAGGGTGTGTGGCTGGCCCGTTGATGGAGCGTGAGAGAATGGGTTACCATTGTGGGAAGAGAAGAAAAGTTCCTCAGGGGCCTCCCACTGCTAAAGCTTTTTGTGAGATGTTGATCTGTGCTCCCTGGGTTTGACTTTGAAAGGAATTACTGCGGCAGCACATGTAGTATTCTTGGATGATCTTGCTGCTCTTAGTCTCCTTTGTGTGCATGTGTGTGTGTATGTTCATGTGTGTGCGTGTGTGTGTGCATGTGTGCGGCTATGGGTTTTCATTTGTAACTCCATCTGCGTAGGAGAGGGGGCTCTAAAGGAACCTGCTGTAAACAACATTTGCAGCGAGGATGTAGAGAGAAATAGGACTTGTTCCATTAGGGGCTCCCATCTCACACCTTGAGGACAAAATTTCTAGAAAAACTAGGCCAGGTTTTCTTTGTTCTCCATTATTTTAACGTGACAAGCCGTTTCGTGTTCCTATGCTGACCTCTGCTATGTCCCTTTATAACGTGCCCCCAAAGAAAAAACCCCAATCAGTGTCTCTCTATGGTCCTGCTCAGTTTCTTCTTGATTTCAGCCTTTGTCAAGTTCCTGATTTTGGGTATGGTCGGCAAATTGAACCTTCATGTTTTTACCCTACACAAGGGACTCCTCAGACACTGAACTTAATTTAGACTGAGAGGGATCCATGAGGTGCTATCTGGCCAGACTTCAGTAGATTCTTTTTCCTTGGTTCTCCTTTCCCTGAGGACTTCTTATGTTGTTGTCCCTCCTCTAGATCGGTTCTCCTTTGATTTGGGAATGTTGTGGTTTGTTGAGAAGGAGGTTGGAGCAAAATTCCAAGAGTAAAATTACAGTGTGTTAGAGCGTGCGGGGAAAATTAGTCTTATTTTTCCCTACATGGGATACAACACTGTGAAATTCAATCTTCAACCGAAGGCCCTGCAGTTCTCCTAAAACATAGGTCTTTGTTTCTTTAACAAAGTTTAAGCTAGTGTTAATAAATTAAAGAGAAATTGCTTGTCTGTCCACTTCAGCTTTGTTTTATGCCCATTTCATATTGTTGTCTGTGTTGTAATTCATACTTTTGATACCATTTCTGATGTGTAAAATTGGTTGTCTTGTAAATATCTTATAAAGAGTTCAATTGTAAATAAACTATTGTGGCTGTTAATTTTTGAACTTCTGCTTCAATTTATTAATTTGTTAGGAAACATTAAATAATTCTGCCTAAGTACTTGAAAGATCAGAAGAAATCCAATTTAGCAACAAACTAGATGGCACATTATTTCCCTTTGGTACGAGGTGCTCATTTGCGTCTGGTTAAGATACGTGCTGCATCCCTCTTTGTCCAGTGGTTCCTCACATACACGTGGCAACTTCAAATGTGGGATTGGTGCACGTGTGGGGCTTGGTGTCTTAAGTTGATGAAAATCTCAGAAAAGATCCCTGTAGTCATCCAGTGTGTCTCCCCAGTACACGATCTGTCCTGTCCAACATTTCAGACAAATGTCTCCCCAGTACACGATCTGTCCTGTCCAACATTTCAGACAAATGAAGTCCAGCTTCTGCTTCAACCCATACTTTTGGGTTTTTTGTAAGTGTCTGAAAATTCTTCATTGTTTACCAAATCCAACTTCCTATAATTTGAACGTATGGGTTCTTGCTTTCGCCTTCGAGAGTGATGAAAAAAGCCAGCCCCTTCTTCTGCCCAGAGTTCTGACAGTTAAGATGGCTGGGGCTATCTTGAAGGCCTCTGTCTAGAAATCTGAGTTGTTTCTCAAGAAAGGATTCCGGATTTTCAGTTCCCTCTGGGTGGTGGGACATAGCTGTATCTACTCAGAAGCTAGGAACAACTGAACGACAGAGTGGATACCCCTTTCTTTAGCCATTAAGGGCCCGTTGTACAGCCACCTATTTATCTTGAGATCTACAGGAATCTGCAGGTTATCTTCAGCATTTACTAAATCATACATCCCTGAGTTTACAGCTGGACTTACAAATTGTTAACATTCAGGCTGGGGATGTGGCTCTGGCACCATGCCTGCCTGGCACGTGCAAGGTCCTGAGTTTGATCCCCGTTACCAAACAAAAATTCCAAATTGTCAGTCAGCCATCTAGCCAGTTGAGATTGAATCCTGATTCAGTCTCTGAAGGCATTCATAATTCCTTCTAAATTGTCTATATAAGTCTCATAAACATCAGGATCCTTAATTATATAATCCTCCCACCCCCTGCACGACAAGGTCTTTTGTAATTCAAGCTGGCCCTGAGTTCAGCCTCGAACTCACAGCAATCCTCCTGCCTCTGCCTCTGCCTCCCTAGTGCTGGGATTACAGGCCTGAGCCATCAGGCCCGGCATTGTTATGTGATTACCTGGATGTACCAGTGGAGCCGGATGGAACTGGACCCACTGACCTAAATCCCCATATACTTTATATGTAGAATGAAACCCCATGCTGTATCATAGACTTATATGCCGGGTATTAGCTCAGTTGGTGCACGAGTAACAGCTCATACATCTCGTATGTCCTTATGGTCCAAAGAGAATGCCCATTCTTATTTTATTGCTGGCAAGTCCCTTGCTATGATTAATGCATTTCTGTCTGGTAGTAGTTAACAAGAAAGACACCACAAGATTTTGAATCCAACACCAGTTCCTATTGATCATCTCCTTAAAGCTGTTCTAACGTCTTGATAAGTACATTATCTATCCCGGTCTGCAGTCTGGGAGAAGTGCTTGGTGGGGTCAGAAGACATGAAGAAGGGAAAGGAAAAACAGGACGCGGCTGCCAACACCAGGATTTCTGGCTCCACTGCGGAGCCACTATGGCTTTAGAGGTTCATCTCGAGCACGTGAATGCATAAAATGCTTTGCCTCAAACGTACGGGGAAATAAGAAATGGAAACACCACCGTTGCAGTGGTGCTGGGATAGGGCCTGCCGCTAGGGAAGCCCAAGATGGCCGGGGAAGGGACCCAGGAAGGCTTTCGGAGTGCCGCTTCGCCGGCCCGGCGTCGACCCGAGGAAGTCAGCACCCGCGCCACGCCCCTTGACGTCACCAGAAAACGCCAACCTGCTCTCCGGATAACGTGCCGCAGGGCGCAGCCCCGCCCCTCAAAAGCGGGGGACGACTCGGCGCGACCCGCGAGGCATGCCGGGACGGGTACCCCAGCCTCCCGGCAGTCTCTGCGACAGGCGCGGTGGGTCGGAGCTGGCCGGCGGCGGCCGTTCTCCGTAAGATGGCGGACCGGAGACGGCAGCGCGCTTCACAGGACACGGAGGACGAGGAGTCTGGAGCTTCGGGCTCCGACAGCGGGGGTTCTCTGGCTCGGGGAGGCGGGAGCGGCAGCGGTGGCGGCGGCGGAAGCGGCTCCCTGCCCTCGCAGCGCGGCGGCCGCCCTGGAGCCCTTCATCTGCGACGGATGGAGAGCGGGGGGGCCAAGAGCGCCGAGGAGTCGGAGTGTGTGAGTGCGCGGGGCGGGGCGGGGCGGGGCGGGGCCGGTCCCCGGGTCCCGGCGAGCTTGCATCGGTGCAGAACCTGCGGGAAAGACAGGCTGGGGTCCCTGGGAGGGACGCACTGCCGCTGTGGGAGGAAAGTGGGTGTTTATTCAGTAGTTACGGGAAACGAAGAGACCAAGCTTTCCTCGGATGCGGTTTGTTACGATCTTTTCTCCCTGTTCAACCATCTTGTGTTGAGCATTTCGCTGTCCACTTGCATTTCTTTATTGGGCTCCCCGCTTTTGGCCGTCACAGCTAACCCATGCCTTCTTCCTAGGAGAGCGAAGATGGCATGGAAGGCGATGGTGAGTACCGTCTTTTACCTCATCGCGACGAGAGTTGTCTCTCACATAAACGCAGGTACCTGCTTCCCATGACTGTTTTTTGAGGGAGGATGCTGAGGGGGGGATTTTTGTGACAGTGGTTAGGAGCACAGGTTGTGGCTCTAGGGTCCTGACTTCATCAGGCTTTCTCGGCCAGTTTCCCCATATGTAAATGGAGCCTAGTTTTATGTACCTCATGGGTTCATGTCAGATTTAAGTGAGAGCTGTAGCATGACCTACAGTCAGCAGTAAGGAATGTAAGTGCAATGATTTTTGCTGGTTTTTTTTTTTCCTCTTCATCTATTTCTCTTTTCTTTCAGCTGTTCTCTCAGATTATGAAAGTGCAGAAGATTCAGAAGTGAGTGTAATTGGTCTTTTCCTGTGGTGTAAGTTGGGAAATGTGTTTTAAAAACATAAACATGTGCAGTATACTGAGACCATGACCTACTTGTTTCTCCTCCTGTGCATTCTTCATTCATGTTTCTGGGTTTGGTTTTGGTTTTGGTTTTTTAAGACAGGGTCTCACTATGTAGATTGGGCTACTAGTGAATTCGTTAGATAGCCCAGGCTGCCCACTTCCCAGAATCCTTGCCCTTCAGTCTCACGAGGGCTGGTATAACAAGTGCTGGTGTGCACCACCACACCCAACTCATTTATGTTTCCTTTTTTTTTTAGGTTTTTTGAAACAGGGTCTCACTTTGTAGTTCAGGCTGGCCCTGAGCTCAGCCTCAAACTCACATCACAACAATCCTCCTGCCTCTGCCTCCCGAGTGCTGGGATGACAGGCGTGAGCCACCACGCCCGGCACTAGTATGTGGTGCTGATTGCTGGTGGGCGTGAGTCTCCACACCCAGTATGGTATTACCGGGGATCGAACCCAGGTCCTTGTGCTTGCAAGACAGGCACTAGAACCACTGAGCTAAATCCCTGGCCCCATCATTTATGTTTCTTAAAAACGTAGGGAAAGGGGCCGGGGATTTAGCTCAGTGGTTCCAGCGCCTGTCTTGCAAGCGCAAGGACCCGGGTTCGATCCCCGGTAACCACCTACTATACTGGGTGTGGAGACTCACCGCAGCAGCAATCAGCACCACACACCACAGTGCCGGGCGTGGTGGCTCACGCCTGTCATCCCAGCACTCGGGAGGCAGAGGCAGGAGGATTGCTGTGATGTGAGTTTGAGGCTGCGCTGAGGGCCAGCCTGAACTACAAAGCGAGACCCTGTCTCAAAAAAAAAAAAAAAAAGTAGGGAAAGGTCTTGTTCAGTGAGTGTTGGAAACACTTCACTACTTCAAGCTACAGGTGTCTGCCTGTTAGGTGGTGATTGACTTCTGCCCCTATTTGAAGAAGATAAGGTTCTAAATTTCATTAGATGTTTGAGGGTTCATTTTATACTGTGTAGGTTGAAGTGACAGCCCAGTTGGACAATTTTTTCCAGGAGTATCTGAAAACTTAGGACAAGGTTCTGAGTGATTTGTGGCGAAAGCGTTCTTCCATGTTTTGAGGGGGTGGCCTCTTCTGTCTTTAGGACAAAGCTTTCCAAAAGCAAACTTTTATGAGCTTATTTGATTGGATAAATTACTACAGATGGAATCAATTGTTTGTCTGCAGTTTTGTTGATTGGAGTCCTGAGGTCTAGGTTTTGGACATGGGGTTAAATACAGGGATTGGATTATGGGCTTTGTGTTTTTTTTTTTTTTTTAAATAGATTGAAATGTTTTTATGTTTCTACTTTTGTTTTGTTTTGTTTTTTAATCTTTATTGGTATATTTTGAATACACATCATAATTACATTCAACATTGAGAGTTTGTACCAGAATATGACATTGATTGTCTCTTTTTTTTTTTTTTTTTTTTGAGACATTCTCTCACTATATAGTTTGGGCTGGCCTTGAACTTACTGTTGTAGCCCACACTGGCCTCAAACTTTCAGCAATCCACCTGCCTCAGTCTCTCAAATGCTGGGATTACAAGCATGTTCCCACATGCTCACCTTATTCTGTAAATTTTATAAAGCTGTTAAGACATCTTAGACTCTGTTGAGCTCTTCGAGCTGTAGCAGTAGACATTATAATACAAATTTCTGTTTTTAAGGATCTTATAACTCAAGGAAGTCCAACACTCAGGCAGTCATATTATTACCAAGGAAATAACTCACAACTCTTAGATGTTACATGTGCTGAGTTTGTGGCTTCTGATTTTTTTCCCAGAACCAGTGATTGACTTTTTACTATGCAGGTGCAATGCCACTGAGCTGCATCCCCAGCCCTGTAGCTTCTGATTTTGAAGAATAAACATGAGGAGAGAGGAAGTTAAAAAGAGGAAAACTTTATTGAGAGAAAACCCTTCAGATACAGGAGAGGTCCTGGAAGTAGGTGGCCACTGAGGCTCTTTGTCCAAGGATGTGTTATACAGCAGAATCACAACATAGATAGCTCAGGGTTAAACTACAGTTGACTGTAGGATTGCAAATGTAGTTGCTATGGCAAGATTGGTCCAGTAGGGAAGCAAGACAATGTAGTAAGAGTATATGGCAAGCATCTTTAACTTCAGTTCTGTAATTTTTAATGTAGAAGGAACAAAAGTAAGGCCAGGGATGTAGCTCCGAGACATAGCATCTGTCTGGCAAGTGTGGGGTCTTGCATTCAAGCCCTAGTACATAAAAAAAAACATTTCTGGAAAGGCATGGGAATGTGGGTCAGGATGTTCTGGTCACCTACCTGTCCGTCTTATGCCTATCTTCCTTGCTGGGCCTGGTGGTGTTGATTACAGTGTAATCTCTAGCAGCTGTTACACTAAGGAGGCCTGCAGGCCTGACATTGTATTTCCATCTTGAAGTCTGGCTGTCTTCAGATTTGCTTCCAGCCACAATTTTCTTTTCTTTTTTTTCAGGTGTTTTGAGACAGGGTCTCACTTTGTGGTTCAGGCTGGCCCTCAGCTCAGCCTCCAACTCACATCACAGCAATCCTACTGCCTCTGCCTCCTGAGTGCTGGGATTACAGGTGTGAGCCACCACACCCGGCACTGTGGTATGTGGTACTGGTTGCTGCTGGGCGTGAGTCTCCACACCCAGTATTGTATGTGGTTACCGGGGAATCAAACCCGGGCCCTTGTTCTTGCAAGACAGGCGCTGTAACCACTGAGCTAACTCCCTGGCCCACAGCCACAATTTTCATGTGTCTGTCTGCCTCTTTAGGGCCTGATCCTCTCTGACTACTCTAGTTCGGCTATCTATAGTAATAAATCCTTGGTGTAACTGCAGAGTTAACCAGGGCATGGTAGTTGGGCATTAAATCCATCATAGGACAGAGTAAGAGGTATCAGGTTGATGCTTAAGCATAGTGAAATGTGAGACGTAGTTATTTTCTGACAAGGTATTTCATGTGTAGTGGGGAGAATTAATCCAAGAGCAGCAAGACTGGGGAGCAAAACATTGCTAAGGAAGCGGTGTGAAAAGTAAGGGTGGGTAGGGATTATAGCCGAGAGTGTGGCAAGCGATAGAAGAGTGACTGGAAAAAGAGAAGCAGCAGAGTGAAGAGAGGCTTGAGATGGGTGACATTCGGGGTTAGTGACAAAGCGTGGAAGCTCAGGCAGGGAGGAAGTGCCTCAGTGCTCTGTACGGAAAGGGCTAAGTTGTTGTTCCTCCCGTGGCCAGGAGGTCTAATGTGGAGGATGAATTGAGGCAGGAACATGCTCAGAGTTTGTTAGGATGCCCCAAAGAATACACGGTGCTGGTCTTAAGAAGGCGTGTGCTGGGGCCAGGGATATGGCTCCGTGGTTCTGGCACCTGTCTTGCAAGCGCAAGGACCTGGGTTCGATCCCTGGTAACCACATACCATACTAGGCGTGGAGACTCACCCCAGCAGCAGCCAGTACCACCTACCACAGTGCCGGGCGTGGTGGCTCACGCCTGTAATCCCAGCACTCAGGAGGCAGAGGCAGGAAGATTGCTGTGATGTGAGTTGGAGGCTGAGCTCAGGGCCAGCCTGAACCACAAAGTGAGACCCTGTCTCCAAAAAAAACCTTTAAAAAAAAAAAAAAAAGACGTGTGCTGGAGCACCTTGCCACAGCACAGAGCTGACAGATTTCACTGACAGGAACAGAATTAAAAAGTGAACAGAAGATTGTCTAGGTTGACAAGTGGTGTTGGTGATTACTAAGACAAGGACAACAGGGGAGCTTGTAGGGAAGGCAGCACTAAGGCAGGTTTGTGTGGCTTCTTTCCTTTGTTTTGCAGTGCTGGTGATGTGTCTGGGGGCCTTGTGCATGCTAGATGAGTACTGTACCAATGAACAAAACCCCCACAGAGTTTAGGGTATCTTAAAACTAAAGAACCAGTGGGTAAGTGATGATATCTAATTTAAGATTTCTAATTAATTTCTCATCTCTTCCTGAGTTTGGTGGTAAATGTCCTGAGACAAAGTCTTACTATATAGTCCAGGCTGGCCTGAACATCAGCAGTCCTGCCTCAGTCTTCTCAGAGCTAAGATTATGTGAGTGTGCAACTGTACCCTGCTCTGAGTTTTTGTTTTTGAATTTTTCTAATTCTGATTTATAGTCTTAAGTGCCTTTTTTTTTGAGACAGGTTCTCACTTTGTAGTTCAGGCTGGCCCCGAACTACACTATATAGCTAGCCCAGGCCAGCTGTGAACTCACAGCAATCTTGCCCCTGTCTCCTAAGTACTAGGATCACAGGCGTGAGTCATCATACCCAGCATTGTGGTCTGTGGTCACTGTAGATTGAATTTGAGACCTTGCGCTTGTGAGGCAGGTGCCAGAACCACTGAGCTAAATCCCTGGCCCATGCCTTATAATTCTGTATTCTCATTTCCCTGTCCTATGGATTGAACCCAGGGCCTCTCCACTGAACTACCTCCCGAGTACCTCCCCCTTTTTAAAAAAACATTTGAGACCAGGTCTTGCTGAGTTCCTAAACTGCTGGAGCAGGGCTCGAACTTGGAATCTTCCTGCTTAGCCTCCCTGAGTACTGAGATTACAGGGATATGCCGAGCTATAAATTATTCTTATTTTGAAGTAGAAATTACATTTTTTGGATGATATGTACGTGTCTGTTTGGTGTGCTTTTGCTGAATGCTGTTTTTTCTGCTTTGGGATTTAGCTTCTCTATTTTGTATTATTTTTTACGTAAATTTAGCTTCTAGGAAACATGGTGCAGAGTAGCTTTTTCCAACCTCACAAAACTCCCTCTTCTGTTTTTTTGCCTTTGGTGGCAAACAGTATGGTGGCTTTCCGGGCATGGTGGCACACACCTGTGATCCTGGCGTTCTGGATGCTGAGGCAGGAGGATCACAAGTTCCAGCCCAGACACTTAGCAAGACCCAGTCTCACAATTAAAAGGAAGAGAAAAAAAAGCTGGAGTGTGGCTCAGTGAGCACGGATTCAATCCCCAGTTGCACAAAGACTAGATATAGTGGCTGCTTTTGAAGATTTCTTGCCTTTGTTCTAGACATTCCTTGTGTTAGTTACTTTTCAGTGTCCTAGAAAGCAGTCTGGCAGCTCAGGTGGTTTGGCCCTTTGAGCCACTCTTTTCCTGCTTTATTTTGTTTTCCTTTCCTTACCAGAACTGAACTCAGGACCTCGCCCTTGCCAGGCAGGGAAAGCACCACTGACCGACATGTCCAGTCCCCGCCGTCCTTGGGGTCTGTTTTTCAGAGAAGCTCTTGCTGTGTAGTTCAGCCTGGCCTTGAACTCCAGGTCCTCTCCTCATCCTCTTCAGTGTGTTATCGTGCTTGGCTTGCTTTAGCCGTTCTTGCCGTAGGTCCCTTCACACTCGCAGGGGAACCCTCCTATTCCCTCCTGTCCGTGTCTGGCCTGCTTTGTTCTCCATTGGCTGCCTGTTGACTATTTCAGCCTTGCTGGTTCTTACCACCATTTACTTCTCTCTGCTTTCTCTTATTAGTGCTAATATTGTGAAGGTTGTTCACGTGCAATTATGTCTTGGAGTTTAGGGGATACATTTTTTGGGTGTGTTTTGGAGTGTGTGTTGAGATAGGATCTTGCTATATAATCCAGACTAGTCTCTCATTTTTTTTTTAAGTTTATTGAGACAGGGTCTCACTTTGTAGTTCTGTCCTAAACTCAGCCTTGAACTCAGCAATCCTCCTGCCTCTGCCTCCCGAGTGCTGGGATCACAAGCGTGAGCCATCCCCCAGTATTATGGTATATGGTATTGATTGCTGGTGGGCGTGAATCACCACGTCTGGCATTACTGTATATGGTTACCGAGGATCTAACCTGGAACCTTGCACTTGCAAAGCAGGTACTGAAACCTCTGAGCTAAATCCCCGGCCCACAGTGCCCATCTTAAAGTGCACAATTTAATGACTTGATAAATTCACAGATTAATGTAATCATTGCGTTAGTCAATTTCACAACATTTTTGTCCCTTTTTTGTGTGTGCATGATACTAGGGTACAACCTCAGGCAGGTGGCGGTGGCCACTGAGCTTAATCCCTAGCCCATTTTTATCATTTTTAAATGAATCCTTATGACCCTTAGTTGCCAGCCATTCTATTCTGCCATTCCCTTCCCCTCTGCCTAAGCAGCCACGTGTGTACTTTTTTCCCTGTAGATTTTCCTGCTCTGCCTTTTCATATGAATGGAATCAAAATATTCATATACTTGTCGCTGGCTTCTTTCATTTATCATGACATTTTTCATCAAGTGTTAGCATGTACAATTTGTTGTTCCTTTTATTTTTTTCCTCTGTACTAGGGATTGAACTCAGGCTTTCACACTGAGCTATACTTATAGTCCTTTTATTTAATTTTAATACTAATTTCATTGTGGTACTGGGAATTGAGCCCAGAGGTTTTTGTTTGTTTGTTTTTATACAAGGTCGTTGTGGTTCAGGCTAGCCCTGAGCTCAGCCTCAAACTCAGAGCAATCCTCCTGCCTTTGCTTTCGGAGTGCTGGGATTACAGTGTGAGCCACCACGCCCGGCACTGTGGTATGTGGTACTGATTGCTGGTGGGGGTGAATCTCCCTGCCCAGTATTGTATGTGGTTACCTGGGAATCGAATGCGGCCCCTTGTGCTTGTAAGACAGGTGCCAGAATCACTGAGCTAAATTCCTGGCCCAAGTCCAGAGTTTTCATACTGAGCTATATCCCCGGCCTTATTACTGTATTTTTATTTATTTATTTTATACCAAGGATTGAACTCGGGACCTTGTCACTGAGCTATATCCTTGGCTCTATATTTTTTATTTTGAGACAGGATCTTGGTAAGTCAGTATAGTTGCCCAGGCTGGGATCAAACTTAGGATCCTCCTGCCTAGGCCTGCTTACATGCTGTGTGAGAGCTGTGTGCTTCCATGCCTCACTCCATGTATAATAAAATAGTTACCATGGGGTTTGGTAGGTTTTTCAGACTTCCAACTGAGTGATACTGCTTCACCCAAGTAATCTGCACTCTCCAGACCTTGTGGTTCATAGCATCCACCTCTCCGAGGGTTTTGAGTCTTCAGATTTTACTCGGTGACATCCTGCAGTACTCTGTTTGGCTTGTTCCACATGGTACAGTAGTGTCCCTGTTGTCACAGGTGCCAAGGTTGCTATTGTGAGGGTTTTATGCTACCCTGTTGGGTGTGTGGACCACATTGTTTTATCCACTGGCAAGCACTCAGATTGTTTATTTTGAGACAGTGTCTTGCCTTATACCTCAGGCTGGCCCTGAACTCACTATGTAGCCCAGGAGAGTATGGAACTCAGCAGTCTTCCTGCCTCTGCCTCCAGAGTACTGGAGTACAGGCGGAGTGCTGGGGTTATAGGCGTGAGTCACCATGCCTGGCTTGAGTTAGTTTTTGGGTGTAGGCTGAGGTAACAGTCACGTGATAGTTTTCATCAAGGACAGGGTATTTAAATTTAAGGTTTTGAGAAGCACAGGTTTTCTTTGAAAGGTAGTCACGCACGAGGTTCTAAAGAAGGAGTAAAGGCTATGCTGCCGACGGTGGCAGGGCGGAAGGAGCCTGCTTTGTTGAAGCAAGTGTGTAAAAAGAGGCTGAAAAGCTGGCACAGTAGCAGATGACTGAGGTCCCAGCTATTCAGGAGGTTGTGACGGGAAGATCACTTGAGCCCAGGAGTTCCGGACCAGTCTGAGCATCAGGAGACCATGTGTGCATGTGTGCATCCATGTAGTACATACATACAAACTATGGTATGTGTGTGCACCTGTGTATGTGCACTATGTACATACAAACTGTAGTATGAGTGTGTGTATGTATGTATGTCAGTGGAGCCAGGAGGTTAGATCTGAGGGAGAGACTGAGAGTAGGGAGAGCTCCCACCCATTTTAACTCTGAAATATGTGGGAAGTTGAATCTTGTGCATGAGAAAGCTTAGGTTTGTAGTCGCTTCAGGGCAGAGGCAGTAAGAGCTGAGGAGCCCCCTGCCTTGTAGATGTGGAAGCACACACCTTATCATCTCAGCACCCGGGAGGCTGGAGCACGAGGATTGCAAATTTGAGTTCACCTTGGGCTGCATAGCCAGACCCTGTCTCAAAAACAAAACAGCGAAGGGTTTTGATGGTGCTCTGTGAGCACAGTGGTGTAGCTCTGGTGGTACCGTAGCTGCATTGAGGCCAGGCTTGGACTCTGATTTGGAGTCTTCTAGGCATGATGCTGCCTGTTCTCTGGAAACAAAATGAGCTCCTCATCTGGAAGAAACGTTACTCACTTCACACTGACTGCAGACCAGAGTGGGTGGAGCCCAGAGCAAAGTGCCATATTAACCATGCTAGTGCTGTTTTAAAATGCTGGGATATTGTGTGTGGGTGTGGGTGTGGTGTGTGTGTATCCCATTCAGATCATATTTCTATGCCTGATGGGAACTTTTCCAGGGTGAAGAAGGAGAGTACAGTGAGGAGGAAAACTCCAAAGTGGAGTTGAAGTCAGAAGCTAATGATGCCGCCAACTCTTCAGCTAAAGAAGAGAAAGGAGAGGAAAAGGCCGACAGCAAAAGCACCGTGACTGGAGAGCGACAGAGCGGGGACGGACAGGTGAGGCCGGGCGCAGCCCCCCAGGGGTGACAGGGCTCCAGGCGGGAGGCTGGAGGGTAAGGAGACTCGTGTGTGTCCCCCAGGAGAGCACGGAGCCTGTGGAGAACAAAGTGGGGAAGAAGGGCCCTAAGCACCTGGACGATGACGAGGACCGGAAGAACCCAGCTTACATACCCCGCAAGGGGCTCTTCTTCGAGCATGACCTCCGAGGGCAGACGCAGGAGGAGGAAATCAGGTAATGGTGCCCTGCTGTGCGTAGCCAGGGTCAGGGGTTCACTGTAGGGTGGTGCTTTGCAAGGTGCTTTTCCTAGTTACTCCAGGACCTCATGTGAGTAGCACTGCACAGTCTGCCTTGGCAAGGAAAGGAGGTGTTGCACAGGACTCAGTGGCTTAGGCGTTTGTCTTGGTTTCTGTCCAGGCCCAAGGGGCGTCAGCGGAAGCTGTGGAAAGATGAGGGTCGCTGGGAGCACGACAAGTTCCGGGAAGACGAGCAGGCCCCCAAGTCCCGGCAGGAGCTCATTGCCCTGTATGGCTATGACATCCGCTCTGCTCACAGCCCTGATGACATCAAGCCCCGAAGAATCCGGAAACCCCGGTAAGGACACTTTAGGCTCAGATTACTGATATTTTCATTTTTTTTTGAGACAGAGTCTTGATTTGTAGTGTGTAGCCCAAGCTAACCTTGAACTCAAAGCAATCCTCTTGCCTCTGCCTCCCAAGTGCTGGCATTACAGGTGAGCCACCACACCCAGCATACCGATATTTTTAGAAAGAACTCTTGCATCTGCCTGGAAAGCACAAGGTCCTGACAGGTTTGATCCACGTTACCAAATTAAAAAAAAAACTTCGTTGCTTTTCTGAATACCTTTATAGCCTGGAAATGAACCTGTAAGGAGTATGAGTGTCTCCCCAAGTCCATTTATATCTGTGGTGATCCCTTTTGGTTTGTTTGTTTTTAAAGACCATCTCACTGTAATCTAGCATAGCCTTGTATTCACAGGGACCCTCATGCCTCAGCCTCCCAAGTTCTGGGATTATAGGTTTGCGCCACCACACTCAGCTGTTTTCTTCTCTTCTCCATTCTACTCTTTTAGATATGGAAGTCCTCCACAGAGAGATCCAAACTGGGTTGGTGAGCGACCACTCAAGTCCCATCGTCACCAGGGTCCTGGGGGCACCCTGCCACCGAGGACGTTTATTAACAGGAATGCGGCAGGCACTGGCCGCATGTCTACACCCAGGAATTACTCCCGGTCTGGAGGTTTCAAGGAAAGTCGGGCTGGGCCTCGGCCTGTGGAGGCTGGAGGACCACATGGCGGCCGATCTAGTGAGACTGTTCGGCAGGAGGCTGGGTACCGTTCACGGCGCCTAGAGCCGGCACCTGCACGGGCCCCATCACCAGAAGCAGACACTCCTGTGCTTGGCAGTCCTGAGAAGGAAGAGGCGGCTGCCGAGACACCAGCTGCTGCCCCTGATGCCGCACCACCAGCCCCTGACAGGCCTGTTGAGAAGAAGTCCTATTCACGGGCCAGAAGAACCAGGACCAAGGCTGGAGATGCCGTCAAGGCTGTGGAGGAGATGCCCCCTCCACCCGAAGGCCTGACCGCAGCCCCTCCAGGCCCGGAAGCTGCTGCTCCTCCATCAGCGAAGGCTGGAAGCTGGGAGTCTCCTGCGGATTCGGCTGCAGGTGGACTGGAGCAGGACGTAGCACAGCTGAGCCTCGCAGATCAGAACTGGAGTCCAGGACAGCCTTCCTTCCTGCAGCCCCGGGAACTTCGGGGTAGGCCTCTTGGGTGTAGGGCCTTGGAACAAGTAGCCTGGGGTGTGGTGTTGAGTGTGAACCGAGAGAAGTGGGGGAGGGCTCGTGGTCCCCTTGCCCAGCCCCCAAGCTGATCGGTTTCAGTGTGGGCCGGGCTCCCCACTTCTTTGGATATTATTGTCTGGTTGTTATTGAGCTCCAGAGCACAGAACCCCTTTCCACTCTTCAAAAAATAACAAGGTGGCAGCGGCCTTCTTTGGTTTAACAGGTGGAGGTTCAAAGCCAGGACCTCACTTGATTTACTTAGATCAGGATCTTTTCATCTCTGGAGGGAGCCTTGGAATTTCTTTACTCTTCTAAAGACACACTGCCTGGGAGAACTTAATATAATGCCAGCACTTTTGAATTCAGTACTTGAAATATGGCCAGAGGAAGGAATTGAAATTCCAGCTAAACAGGCAAGTATGAGTGTGGCTGGTCAGTGCCCTGCTGGACACATAATGCTGCAGAGCGGGAACTGCCCGTGGCCACTTTCACTCTCTGTGCTTTGTCTCAGTTCAGCCAGCAAGATGTCCTTCCCCCATTTTTTGACATTTAGCTCTAATTTTAGGATTAGAAATCCTCATTTGGACTGGAACTTGCAGCATTTTTGTTTGCAGTGTAGATGACTTTTCTTCATGGTGCTGGGGATTGAACCCAAGGCCTTTTACATGTGTATGTTTGGTTGTTTTTATTGTTGTGGTTGTTTCTGAGAGAGGATCTCATTATGTAGCCCAGGCTGGCCTCAGATTCAAGGCAGTCCTCCTGCTTAGTCTCCTCTTGGTGGGATCGCAGGTGTGTGCCACCACACCTGGCTCCTTTTTCGTATTTTATTTTGAAGCAGGGCCTCACTAAGTAGTCCAGAGTGGGCTCATACTTGCAGTGCTGCCATGGCCCAAAGTCCTATGATTCTACGTGGGCACCGTCGTGCCGGCCTCCTGCCGACATCCCACCTTCATGTGAAGACAGTCTGGAGCACTGCTTTGCTTCCTGTTTTCAACCAGAACATCCCTTCCAGGCTTCTAGTCGGACCTCTGTGGTCAGGATATAATTGGGTAGATTTATAGAAATCCCACCCTTGTCCTCCTATTGCTCAGTGACTTTGGGGCTGAGATTTTACAGTAAATTAGGTCATGATATGGATTCTGCCTTCCCAGGACTCCTGTGCCAGGAAGGGTTGGCTAGGCAGAATTGAATGTGAGTCTCCTCCCAGGCACTGTTTCATGTGGGAGGGCATCATTGCTATCTTTGGGGTGGGCAGTGGGAGCCAGTTTTCCAGTGCCAGTGTTGACCACAGCAGGTATTTTGAGAGGAGCTTTGCTGCTTTAAAAGAAGAAAGCCGTTCCCTATGGTACCTGAGTCTCACTCCCTGAGTCTGTCTGGCACTGTGACTTTCTGTGCATTACAGGTGTGCCCAACCACATCCATATGGGAGCAGGACCTCCACCTCAGTTTAACCGCATGGAAGAAATGGTATGCAAAGGGAAGGTGGTGGGAGAGGCTGCCCAGTCAGTGTCCTGTTTAAATCCAGGCTAGGTCTTGATGCCAGTTTTCCTATTGATTACTCTGTCTCTGTTAATTCAAGTACTGGGGATATAGGTTAGGTGTCCAGGTTTAAGTATTGATGCTTAGGCGCTTGTGCCTCATGCCTGTAATCCCAGCACTCAGGAGGCTGAAGCAGGTAGATCACCAAGAGTTGGAGGGCAGCCTGAGCTGTGTAGTGAAACCCTGCCTGGAAAAACAACAGAACGAGTCTTAATGATTTTCAGTTATTTTGCAAATGTTTCTGAAACATTTGGCATGTAGTGAGTGCTCTGCAGCATCTGAAGAGTCAAGTCTTGCTCTGGGAGCCTTTACGAAGTTGTCCTGCTCAGGTCTGTCTCTGTGTTGCAGGGTGTGCAAGGTGGCCGTGCCAAGCGCTACTCATCCCAGCGGCAAAGGCCTGTGCCCGAGCCCCCCGCGCCCCCTGTGCACATCAGTATCATGGAGGGACATTACTATGACCCACGTGAGTAGTGTCTTCCTGGGCGCTGTTCTTGGCAGGTTGGAGGAGGCCAGCCTCTCCTGCCTGTACTTTCCCTTCTGACCTCTCATGGTGGTTATCAAACATTGTTTAGTTCCTGTTGGCAGTAGTAGGGAATGAACCCAGGACCCCAAGGGGCCCGAACTGAGCTACATACCCATCCTTTAAATTTCATATGGAGACAGGGTCCCACGAGTTGCCCAGGCTGGTCTCCACTTGGCAGTCCTCCTGCCGCAGCCTATCAAACAGCTGACAGAGAATATCTTTGAAAGCGTGTGGGGGACAAGACAACTCGACCATGTGCCGTGAAGGGGAAACATTCATATGAAGCCCACTGTGATGTCTTACAGTGCAGTTCCAGGGACCAATCTATACCCACGGTGACAGCCCTGCCCCACTGGCTCCACAGGGCATGATTGTGCAGCCGGAAATGCACCTCCCTCACCCAGGTAAGCGCGCTGCTCTTGCCTGTGCTTCTGATACGTGAAGGTGGTTAGAGCCTCTGCCTCCATAAAGTGCCCCCTGGAGCTTCACTGCTACCCTGGTGCCTGGCTTGATCGAAAATGGTGCTGTCCTCTTTCTTAGTTCTTGTCTTTCTCTCTGTCCAGGCTTACATCCTCACCAGACTCCAGCACCTCTGCCCAACCCAGGCCTGTACCCACCACCGGTGTCCATGTCCCCAGGACAGCCTCCTCCCCAGCAGCTGCTTGCTCCTACCTACTTCTCTGCTCCAGGCGTGATGAACTTTGGGAACCCCAGCTACCCGTATGCTGCAGGAGCCCTGCCTCCCCCACCACCGCCACATCTGTACCCTAACACACAGGTGAGATGGCCTGCGAGTCGTTCTCCCAAGGTGCACATCCTTTGCCTCAGGCAGGAGTCCAGAGTGGGGCAGTGCTGAAGGAGTGTTGGTGCCAGTAGGCTGTGTGTGGTGCCCTCCTTGGTGCTCAGGAGCTGGAAATGCAGCTTTCACAATGCCCCTCCACTGTAGGCTCCCCTCTGTTGCCATCATGGTGTTTGCCTGGGTGGCCGTATCCCTGTTCGTCTGCTTGAGGGGCCGTGTGCTGCTCCTCCACAGCTCTGCTGCCTTGTCCTGCTTAATTGCCAGAGGGTCAGCACTGTCTGTAACTCAGTGTTACCCTGAGCTTAGGCTTTTCTATGTGTTGGCTGATGGTCGGAATCTCAGAAAGCGGGAAATACTTTAAAGACCCGAGACCGGAGCGTGACAGTGAGATGCTAAGGCAGAAGCGAACATTCACTGTTTTTGGAGGGGACAGTTTTAAAAGAAATTCTTCAAACTTTTTTTCCCCTGGTATCGAATATCAGACTCAGGACCTTGCGCTTGCCGGGCAGGTGTGTCGGTACTGACTCACATCCCTTCCCCTCAGACTTGTTTTTGAGGGGCTGAGATCACTAGTCCTGGCTGCCTTGAAGTCATTATCACCCTTCCTGCCTCAGCCGCCTAAGTGCTGGGATTGACAAGCGTGCATCACCATGGCGGGCTCCAGATTCCTTTTTTCAGCTGGATAGTGCTTCCTGTTGTTGGTAGGTTGGATGGATTCTTAACTTTCTCTTCTGGCTTGTGGGGTCCCAGGCCCCATCACAGGTATACGGTGGAGTGACCTACTATAACCCCGCCCAGCAGCAGGTGCAGCCGAAGCCCTCCCCACCCCGGAGGACGCCGCAGCCGGTCTCCATCAAGCCCCCTCCACCGGAGGTATGGGCTTCTTTCCACGCTGAAGGCACAGGCTACTGCAGGGCTCCTTTCTCCAGAGGACTCTGCTTTTCAGAGTGCATTTCTGTGGAAAAGTTATTTTTATGTGACCTGACAACAGTTTTCATCTTGATTATTGCAGGTGGTGAGCAGAGGCTCCAGTTAATGTGACATTCTGAGTATTTTCAGTCCAACATCCTAAAAACGTAAGTGCACAACTTGGTTTTGTTTTTTGGTGTGTGTGTGTGTGTGTGTGTATGTAACTGGTATCCAACTCAGGACCTTGCACTTAACCAGGTAGACAGCGACACCACTGAGCTACATCCCTGGACCTCAGTGACTATTCTTAGAGTCAGTGGTTTTGTTTTGTTAGGACAGCATCTTATTTTGTAGTTCAGGCTGGCCTTGAAGTCATGTGATCCTCCTGCCTCTGCCTCCTGTGTATGAGATTATAGGTGTGTGCCACCATGCCCTTCAAGATAATTTTTTTTTTCTTGTAATTTCAGTACCTAGGATTGGACTCACAACCTTTGGCTTGCCGGGCAAGCATGGTACCACTGAACTAAAACTCCTGCCCAATGCTCATTTTTAATAAATGGCCTTGTCTGCTTAATGCTTTACTTTGTGAACATATGACACCTCAGGAGAGGCTTAAATGAGGCCCAGAATTTGTCGGTTTCTTTGTTTTATACGTTGGCCAGAGTTAAAATCCATTGGCATTGATTGGTTTTTGTTTGTTTGTTTGAGATAGGGTCTCCCTTTTTTGTAGTTCAGGTGGCCCTGAACTCAGCCTTGTACTCAAAGCAACCCTCCTGCCTCTGCCCCCACCCCCCAAGTGCTGGGATCACAGGCCTGAGCCACCATGCCCAGCATTGTTGTATGTGATACTGATTGCTGGTGGGTGTGAGTCACCACACGCTGCATTGTGGTATGTGGTTACCGGGATTGAACCCGGGACTTTGAACTTTGTGCTTGCGAGGCAGATGCCAGAAGCACTGAGCTAAATCCCTGGCCCTAGAATCCATTGTTGACTGGACAGTTTGTTTTTTGTTTGTTTGCTGTATGAGAAAAGGTCTCCTTTGTAGTTTAGGCTGGTCCTAATCTCAGCCTTGAATTCAGCAGTCCTTCTACCTCTGCCTCCTCAGTGCTAGAATTACAAGTGTGTGCCACCATACCCCGCATTGTTGTCTGTGGTTACCAGGATTGAACCCGGGACCTTGTGCTTGCAAGGCAGGCACCAGAATCACTGAGCTAAATTCCAGGCCTCACCTGGACAGTTTGATGCTTTCATTCAGGTAGCTGCAGGAGATTTAGGAATGCAGCCAGGCCTGCGGTGCACACTTAGGTTGTAGCACTCTGGGAGGCTGATGCAGGTTCAAGCTCCAGCCCAGCTAGGCCATCTTAGTGATTTAGACCCTGTCCTGGTGCAGAGGTGGGTTGGGATGTAGCTCAGGTGGAGGCCGTGAGTGCGGTCCCTAGTACTGCACACACAATCAGAAGGGAGGGTGGAATCCAGGATGCGATGCGAACTTGACCAGAGGAAGAGGAAACCTAATTTTAAAGTGATACAGCAAAAAGGCCAGTTGTAAAGATCACAGGGGACAAAAGACGCAGGGATTCAGCTTTTACTCTTTTAAGGTAATTACAGCACATTCTGTAGGGCCTGGGGTGGAGCTCACTGCCAGAGCCTGTGTGAGCTTACAGGAGGCCTTGGGCTCGTTCTCCGCATCGGGAGAAGTAAGTGAGCAGATCAGCGGGTAACAGTCGTGAGAGCCAAGGCTCCGCTACTAAAGCCTTGCTGGTCTCCCTCCCCCTCACAGAGGTGTGATCACAGGAGAGAAGAGAGATCCAGCGGGCCACTGCTCCCGGAGGCCCTGGAGACACAGCCGGCCAGGCAGCAGGCAGCCGGGCCCTCCTTCCTCCGGGACAGGCTCTGCAGAGGGCAGTGGAGCACGGCCTGGGCTGTGGAGCGTCAACCACCTCTAGAGGCTTCACCTTCTCCCCGGACATTCGAGGGTCTTTGGCTTCTAAGGATGTCCCTTCCTGTGGTTGTTTGGTTTCCTAAAATGTTCATTTTTGAAAGCCTGGCTTACTGTTCTTACGTTAATATTCGTAGTCTCTCTCTCAGTGACATGAGTCTGTTTTCTGGCTTGCTGCCCCTCGGACTCCCTGCGCGTCTCCCTGTACCACAGCCAGCTGAGTGTCGTCCTCCCAGTGTGTGGAGGGAGGTCTGTCCTGTTCTGTGTGGGAGGAAAGCTGTCCACACGGTGTCCCTCCAAGGAGAAGGGTGCAGAGTGGGTGAGTCGCCAGGGCCTGGCTCTGGTGCCTTCGGTCCTCTGCCAAGGGCAGAGCCGCTGTGGGGCGAGGTGGAGGCAGCGGCAGCTGTGTGAGCGGTGTTCGCTCGGTCTGAGTCTGCGGTAAGTGGCGTGGGGGCTGCTTCTCTGGTCCTACCCGCCGTGCCCTTCCTGTCGCAGGGTGCATCTCCAGCAGCTCGTGCTGCCGGCAAGCACTCTACCTCCGGGCTCAGTTGTTCTTCTCCACTGTTCCTGCCTCGAGTGTTTTGATGTCTCCTTTCTGTGAATCTCCTGTTCTCACACACAGAAGGCACTGCCCTGGGCTTCCGGCCTGGGGAGGCCCGTTGTGGTCCCCGCCTGTCGTGCGCCGTCAGCCCCTGAACTGGGCCCTCCTGCCTCTGTGGAAGTGCTCTGTCCCTCCAGTGCGAGGGTCTGCCAGGCCCTGGCCGTGTCCTTCCTCAGAGCCTCCGGGAGAAGGGGCAGGACTGTCACCGTTCTCTCTCCTTCCTTCGGCAGCCGGCCGGGCCGGAGTCTCAGCGCGGTTGGAGAGGGCGAGGAGCGGAGCTGTGAGCCGGCCGCATGCACCGCGCTTGTGCCTTTCGTCAGCTTCCCTTTGCCTTAAACCGTGAAGATGTCTCTGCAAGCCTGTGGCAGCTGCCCGGACCCCAGACCCGAAGACACTGTGACAGCTGTCTCTCTCGGTCCACTGTGTTCAGTTGCAAAGATTTCTCCACCTGTGTTGTTTTTGTTTTAAAGGAGTGTACATTTGTGATCAGCATTGTGACCTGGAGATAATAAAATTTAGACCATAAACAGCTTCTTTGCCAGTGTTTGTGTGAGTCTTAATTGGGAGGCAGAGGGAGGACTCCCGAACCCCCACGGCACTCGGGCTTGTGAGATGGAAGCCCGGGGGCTGAGACGCCTGCCAGGCCCTCTGCCTGTCCGCATGCCCCGTCTGGTCTGTTTCTTTCTGTGTCCACACTGCTGCATAGACAGCAGGCGACATGTTCTGGGGACATCCATTGTGCCTGCCTTTATGTTGGAGAACCATGTTCCCCAATTCTCCGGGCAAAGCCCAAGTCCCGGTACCACTGCACCTGGTCCCGTCCTGGCAGAGTGCAGATGCTCGCACTGAAGTGCCCAGGACCACAGCTGCAGGCTCCTGGAGTCAGGGCAGGGAAAGGATTCCCCAGCTTGGAAGGGTAATTGGATTTACCAAGCTGGCAGCATTTGTGTCCAGGCGGTATGGGTACCCTAAACGACAGGGTGGCCCCACACCCTGTGCCGCTGCTGCTGGAGGCCACCGAGTGGGACTTCCTGACCCCGTCTCAGGTCCCTCTAAGACATGCCATTCTGCTTCCCTTTTCCCACACAGGGTGCTGGGTGATGACAGGCTGGCCTTCTGGGGTCATGCCAGGAATGCCAACCTGCCCTAGGAGTGGGTTACCATGGAAGGATTGTACGTTGAGATGCTTCCCCCTCACCCCTGCCTTTTGCTTCCTCAGTCCTGCAGTTAGATCCCATTGCTCTCTGTTGCCCTGGTAACCAGCTCAGTGAGAAGCAGCTCGGGCTCAGCAAAGCCCCCAGGTTGTCTGCCCGCCCAGCCTGCCTTTCGGTGGGCTAAAAGAAGGGGAGGAAAGGCAGTCAGATGGGCCTGAGATGACCCGGCCTACTCCCCTGTAGGAAGCTGGGGTCGGGCTGTCCTGTCCGCGGAGGGATGGCTGGGCTCCTCAGCTGGAATTCCCGTCACCCTGCCTCTTCTTACTCCCATATGCCCGCAGGTGCCCTGCCAGCCTTCACCCTGCAGACCAGCACACGGGTCTACCTTCAGCTGCTGTGAGCAGTGAGGATTTGGAGTCTCCCGGCCTCTGCAGCCCACGTGGCTTGGGCTGCACCCTGGGGCACTGATGTGCAACCCCAGCCATCTGAGGCACGTGGGGAGTGCTCAGAAATACCTGAGCCTTGGGCCCAACTCCAGGGGCTGGTTTCTCTGATCCGGGGTGTGGCCGGGCCACAGGTTTCTGGAAGGCTTCCCTGTGATTCCAGGGTGCAGGACACTGCCAGTGCTCCTGCTGGAAGCTCTCAATTCAGTCACTGCTTGGTACCTTGAGCAGTTAGGGGGTGCTTGAGTCCTGTTCCCCAAACTTAGTTTCCAGAAGTCTCAGCCCCCCTTTATTTCCAGTTTCCACTCCCCACACATTCCCCACTTCTCCCTTCCTAACCGACAATCCCAAATCCTGCCCAGAGAGGAGGTTACCAAGGCAACCAGCTTAATCTGGTAACTGTGGCATGTGCTGGGAGAGAAGCCCTCCCTTCTTTCTCTTTGGTTCACAAAATGCTACCTGGATGGCTGCAAGTGCCCCAGCCAGTGTCCCCTCAACTCCAGGTGCACGGGGCTGTCTGACAAAGGCAGCCCGGGAAGCTGACCCTCAGCCCCTTTGTTAGTCATGACCGGGTGCCCGCTCTCTGCTGTCCCCACTCCAGATCCGCAGATGGGTGCGCGAAGCTTCACTGCTGTGAACACATGCCTTAGCACACATGGGCCCAGAGAACTAACCCACCAAAGTCAGGAGGTAGTGCACACCCTTGGGCTCCGCGGCCACGCCCAGCATTAGCGCTCCACCCACACCTGGCTGGGGCACCGCGCATGGGTGGGGCTCCGTCCGGGAGCCTCCACCCACCGGGCCTAGTGCCCAAGCCCAGCCCGGTGTGCTCACCCCGTGCCTCCCCGGGGATGGAGGGTTCCTGGGCAGAGCGCCCTTAAGGGCATGCTGCTGTGAGCATGGGCATCAGAGGGTGGCTTGAATCCGAGCTCGGCATCATTTCCCATGTCAGGGCTGGCTGATCGGGGCTGTCCATTCGCAGTTCCGGGGCACTCCTCGCCCATCTTCTGGCCCTGCTCCCCTGCTGTCGGTCTCCTCCCTTCCGCCTATCTCTTCTCACCCTGAGACCTGTCACAACCTGCTGCTCTCTGCCTGCCAGTACCTGCCTGCCTCACAGGCCAGCCCTGCACCACCTACTCTACCCTGCCGGAGAGGGCAGATGGCACCGCCCCCAGGGGCAGTGCCCGTCCACCCGGGAGGCCTTACAGCCTTCCTCATGTAAGCAAGAGAAAGGCCACATAGTCCCGCGAGAATAGTGAAGGTGCATTAGACAAGCCTCACTTCGGCAGACGTAGGTGAGCCCCACTGCAGGCCACAGATCTGCCTCGGTCCTGGAAATGACGCTAAGGACCCCTGTCATCCCCTAAGTCCTTTCTCCCTCGTTAAACCGCTTCCTCATTGCTCTTCATTTCCTAGCCTCCCTTGAACTCAAGCCCCTAAGCGCGACCCTGGCAGGTCCTCCCTGCTGGCTAACTTCCAGCCTGGCGCAACCCAGGGGCGGAGCCAGGGAGGGGCGTGCCCTCGTGTGGGCGGAGCCTGGAGAGGGGGCGCGGTCTCAGCTCTGCCACCTTCCCCGGGCTGGAAGCGCAGCCGCCGCCGCGTCCTCCCGCGCTGCGCTCCGCCCGCTCCTTCCTTGCCGCAGCCCGGCCCGGAGAGCAGAGCCGGAGCCGGCCCCGTCGCCCGCGCGCCCTCGGCATGGGGGGCCGCTGAGAGCCCGCGTCCTCCAGCACCTGCGGCCCCGGCCCCGGGTTCCGGCCACGAGCCTCGGCCACCCCTGCCCCGCTCTGGTGCCTGGCACAGCCCTGCGTCCTGCGCCTCCGGCCCGGAGCACCGGGTCCCCGCCCCCCCCCTCGCCCGCGCCCGGGACACCTGGGTCCCCCGGCGGCCCCCGGGCGAGAGGCGGGGGGGGGCATGAAGCCTCTAGAGAAATTCCTGAAGAAGCAGACGTCGCAACTGGCAGGGCGCGCGGTGGCAGCGGGGCCCGGCGGGGGTCCCGGTGGGGGCGGGGGTCCGGGCGGGGGCGGGGGCCCCCCCGGGGGAATGCGGGCGCTGCAGCGGCGCCAGAGCGTGTCCCGCCTGCTGCTCCCCGCTTTCCTGCGCGAGCCCCCTGCCGACCCGGGGCTGGAGCCGCCCGCGGAGGAGGACGGGGCCGAGCTGGTGGGGGTGGCCGAGGACTCTGGCGGCGGGGGACCCTGCTGGCTGCAGCTGGAGGAAGTGCCGGGGCCCCTGCGCTCCCCATCCTCCTACTCCTCTGACGAGCTGTCCCCGGGTGAGCCCCTGACTTCGCCTCCCTGGGCCCCCTTGGGTGCCCCCGAGCGGCCTGAGCACCTTCTGAACCGGGTCCTGGAGCGCCTGGCCGGCGGGGCCACAAGAGACAGCGGCGCCTCAGGTAAGGGGTCCGCTGAGCAGGGCAGGGGCCCTGGGTCCCCTTCGTGCCCTTGGAGAGGGGGTGGCGCCAGTGCCGGAGCCGAGGGTGGGGCCGAGGGGTCCCCACGCTGTGGTAGGTTCCCAGCAAGGGCACAGACCCCCAGGGGAGGAGCGACGGCGCCCATCACCCCTCCAAGGAGGATGCTGTGCCTTGTCCCTCTCCTTTAGCGGCCTGTGCTCCCCGCTGGGGATTTTAGCCATGGAACCCAGTTGGTCCCTGACGCTGTACCCCCGTCGGTCGGCCAGGGCCTGACCCGCGGCCATGGGAATGTGTGGAGTGGAGCGGCTCGCGCCACCGCGAGCTCAAGGCCGCAAGCCCGACCCAAGCCCCTGCTGTGTGCGGGCCGAGGGCCCGGGCCAGGCTGTTGGTGGGCAGCGTGGACGGGCCCAGGGCTCAGGCAAGGGATGCGTCCTGGGGCGGGCGGCACTCAGAAGGTGCTTGTGAGGGAGGGGGCAGCACCGGGGCCTTCCATCTCCTCCCTTGCGGTGAGAGGCCTCAGCACCTGCCCTCTTTAAAAAGTAAAAACGACACCCTGAGAGGTGATTGTCCCTAAACAGTGCTGTTCCTCCCCTCCCTCAGCACCCTGCTAAGAGGGCTGTACAGAAACTTGAGAGCCCAGCCGCTTGGCGCTAGCTAGGCTGGGAGACCTAGCTCAAGGCCCTGCAGCAGCCCAGGAGGCCCTGAGCTCCGACCCTTTGGGAGACCCTAGTGATGAGGGTGTCAGTCTTTGCTCTCACTCCTCCCGGGGAGCCCCCTTAGGTGTCTGGGGTGGGGCTCCGCTCCCCAAGATTTTTCTCAAGGCAGGCCTGAGTCCTTTCCTTCGGTGGAGGCTATAGTTGCCCTGGGGAGCTGACACCCTTCAGATTTAATTAGAAAAATATCAGACACACACAGCTCTCCTAACCATAACTTCCCGCCTACACCACACACCCTCTGTCTCCATGACACATTCTCTGGGGAGGCTGTGCCTTGGCCCAGAGCCGGCTTTGGAGCAGACAGATGCCAAACCATAGCCCCCATATCAGCGTTTCCCCGCTCTATGCCCTTCGCGCCTCTTGCCTCACTGTGCCTTTGCGTTCCTAGCGATGAGGCTGGGAAGGGTGTCAGACTCCTGGCTGCTCCGAGGAGGAGCTGGGTCAGGGCTGGGCTGTGTTTTGGGCACACTGGGAAGGAAGCTGTCTTCCTTTCCTTCAAGGTCTGATGCCACAGATTCACCATGTCCTGTGGGAGCACAGAGTATCCCCACATATTATCACCCTGGGAGCTGGAACCCCAAAAGACTGGGTTTGGAAACCCTGAATCAGGCTGAGAAAATAAGAGTAGAATCGCCACTCTGACAGTTCTAGTGTCGCCCATATTCTTTTGGTCCCCTTTGGGGGGGTTGGGTGGGAAGAGGAACTTCCAGGAGCCTGGCGCCTGGCAGAGGCAGAGCTTGGGCAGGAGGCAGGCCTCCTTACCCTCTGCTTGCTGCAGGCACACTGAGACCTTCCAACTCCAGGCCTCAGTTTCTCCTTTGTGACACAGAGAGTTGACACAGATGACTGTCGATGGTTCTCCTCTACCTTCCTAGCTCGAACTGGTTGGCCGTGGGGTGGCTGAAGCCTGGGTTCTGCCTGGAGCAGTACCTGGGGACCTGATCCTAACCTGTCCTGGCAAGGACACCTGGCTCTGTCCCTGTGCCCTGCCTGCCTTGAGTGCCAGGCAGCCCTGCCCCACCCCGGGGCTCGCTGCAAGTCAGGGCGACCTTGTACCTGGCTGACTGGCTGAGCCAGGCCCAGACAGGGGTGTGGAGGGGAAGGAGTGGAGAGCCCCTCCCGCCACCTGCCACTGTTAACCCCGTCGTCCCGGGCACCCAGAGGACCGGGGCTTGTAGCTCCAGCTCAGATCAAAGGGACAGCAGTCACTCCCTCTCCCTTACTGGGCTGGTTCCCACCTGCCCGGTGGAAAGGCAAGCCTGGGAGGTGGGGAGTCGGGGGGAGGACGCGGCATGCCCCGCTCACCCCGTGCCTGTGGCTGGGTGCTCCTCTGTCCTCAGCGACGGTGCCCAACTTCCGCCACACTGAAGAGCTGAAAGTGTTTGGCCATCAAAGGCGCCCCCTTCCCTGCAGCTGCTTTAGCAGCTGCCAGCCCCACCCCCGCAGCGGCTGCCCAGAGCCTTCACCCTCCCTCAGTGTGTGTGTGTGTGTGTGTGTGTGTGTGTGTGTGTGTGTGTGCGCGCGCGCGTGTCTATGCATGCGTGCTCGTGTGTGCAGATCATGGCAGGCGGGTGGCCTCCACTCCAGCCTGACTGAAGAGAACTCTCTTTGTGGCATAAATGGGTCTAGGGTGGCCCCTGACCCCCGTGGCACCCACTGATCTCCACAGATATCCTGCTCGATGACATCGTCCTCACCCACTCCCTCTTCCTCCCCACGGAGAAATTCCTGCAGGCACTGCACCACTAATATCCTTTCCTGGAGTGTGGGGCGGGGAGGCTGGGGTGGTCCACGCTGTACCCTACCAGGCCCCCATGTGAACCCTCCCCGCGTTTCCGCTCACTGGATTATGGGCCTCAGTTTCCCTTGTGGAACGGCATGTGCCCTGTTGCCCGTGGGCTGCCGTGAAGGTTAGCATTGTCCCTAAGTCCCTGTGACACCTAGACTTATGTGCGTGGGAGAGGTTGTTATTTTACACCGGGCTGTGGTGTAAACATCTGGGTGTCCGCTGGGTGCACAACGCCCACATAGGGGTGTAGCAGTGCCTTGGTAGAGTCAACGACGGACGGGCCTGGTCCTGGGGACCACACAAGCATGCAACCTCCAACTGAGTTTTATTTATTTTGTTTTATTAATTTATTATTTATTTCGAGATAGCAAATTTATTATTTATTTCGAGATAGCATCTTGCTGTGTAGCCAGACTGGCCTCTAACTCCCAGTGACCCTTCTGCCTCAGCCTCCTGAGTGCGGGGTGACAGATATGTGCCCCCACACCTGGCTTCACTGAGCTATTTTAAAACCTAGCTGTGAACATAAGGCCCCTGCACAGAACGTCACAGACTGTTAGAAACATCAGACCCCACAAGAAGTAGAGCTGGGACCGCGGCCCCACGGAGAGCTCCACATCCCGGGCATCCCAAGGTTGAATGGGCCCTGGCACTGTATTCTGAAGTGCAGCTCTACCGGGCAGGAGCTGGCTGCGGCCCAGCAGATGGCCTCAGTGTCCCTGCTCTGGGGAAGCCCTTGCCCTTGCCCAGGTGAGATCTCTGGACCACAGGACTCCTGCACCTCCGGTGTTGTGGACCACTGGGCTGATACAGCCTCCTGTTATCTCCTATCCCAGCTTCTTCTGGTCCTCCCAGTGGCCGAGGGCTTTTTCTTAACTTTGGGGTCAGTTTTGTCCAGGCAGAGGGCCTGGGGGACGCTGAGGGGCTGGGCCGGAAGCAGGCCTGTCTAGCCATGCTCCTCCATTTCCTGGACACCTACCAGGGGCTCCTGCAGGAGGAAGAGGGAGCTGGCCACATCATCAAGGTGGGCCTGGGGAAGGGGCCGCGATGGGCAAGTGTGCTCCTCAGCACAGGTCCCTGGGGAGGAGCCGCCATCCTTGACTGGGTACCCAGAAGTAAAGTATGCCAGTCGCTGCACTTCCTGTGGGTCTTCAGGCTCTGCCAGGCCCTGGGACAAGACCCCTACCCTCACCTCTGTAACTGTTCTCCTCTCCCAGGATCTGTACCTGCTCATTATGAAGGACGAGTCCCTTTACCAGGACCTGCGGGAGGACACGCTGAGGCTGCACCAGCTGGTGGAGACGGCAGAGCTGAGGTGAGAGGGAGGGGTGGGGAGAGTCCCCCTGAGCTCCCCTGGCCTCCGGGCTTCACTTGGGGTCCTGGGTTTGTGCTCTGAGGTGGGGTCTTGCTATGTAGCCCAGGCTCGTCCTGAACTTGCCACACTGTGTGTGCAACGCCCTTGCCTCTCCCTGTGCCTGCAACATCTACCACGTGCCCTCCACCCATGCCACGCCACGCCACGCCAGCCACTGCCCTCTCACCTCTTTCTTGTCCCTAGAGATCCACCTTCTCCAGTGTCCCAGATCTTCCTCTGAACAGCCGGCTCATCCCCGAGGCCAGGCTCCATGTCCTGTCTCCTGGTCACACACCTGCACCTCTCGCCCGGTGCTAGAAGTTGTGTGCAATCTGTCCATCTCCCAGATTGGGAAGTCCTTGGCCAGTGTCACTAGTATATGACAGCCCTCAGCCCACAGCACGCCGAGAGCAGTATGCCAGTCCCTGAAGGACAAATAACACTTCAGGCAGAACCAACCCTTGTCCTCAAAAGCTTTCCATCTCATAAGAGAGACAGGCATAAGGCCAGGCGGTGGTGGTGCACATCTGTAATTCCAGCACTCTGGGAGGCTGAGGCAGGAAGACTCTAAGACTGAGCTCGGCCAGGGCAATTTAGGGAGGGTCATGTTTCAAAATTAAAAATAAAAATGGGCTAAGAATATGGTTCAGTGTAATGGAGAGGCTGGCTTCAAACCCTAGAACCACCAAACAAACGAAGAAAGTCCCAAGAATAAAGATGAGTACGTGACCCTGGACCAGGGTCGCCTGGATAGCTGATCCACACCGGGTCGTGCCTTCTGGCCACTGTGAAGCGAGCTGGGCACCCTTGACCTTGTTCTGACGTCCCTGCTTCCTGCACCTGCCTGGCCCTCCCTGTGCCCGGCAGTGCTGTCTCATGCCTGCTGTGTCCATGCCAGGATGCCAGAGGAAAGCCAGATGCCTGGCAGGCAGGTAAAGCCACTCTTCCGCCACTTCCGCCGCATTGACTCCTGCCTGCAGACCCGCGTGGCCTTCCGGGGGTCAGATGAGAGTGAGTGTGGGCACTGGAGGTCCGGGGCGGGGTGTCGGCCTGGCTGGAGCAGGCTGCTCCTGGTCTGCACCCCCTGACACACCGCCCCTGTCTCCGCAGTCTTCTGCCGGGTCTACATGCCCGACCACTCCTATGTGACCATACGCAGCCGCCTCTCTGCGTCCGTGCAGGACATCCTGGGCTCTGTGACGGAGAAACTACAGTACTCTGAGGAGCCTGCTGGCCGTGAGGAGGCCCTCATCCTGGTAGCTGTGGCCTCCTCAGGAGGTGAGGGGCCCGGGCTGGGCCACCCGGGCAGAGCTAGACCCGATTCTCAGTTGTGTGTGGTGGTGCGCACTCAGGTCGTAGCTCAGTTGTGCCTTCCTGGCATGCACAAGGTCCTGAGTTTGATACCTGGTACTGGGAAAAGAGAGAGAGAGGAGAGTGGAGAGAAAGAGATAAAGGAGGCTGATGCGGGAGCTCCTCTTTGAATGGGAGGCCAGCCTGGGCTACATTGTGAGTTCAAAGCTAGCCTGGACATGTAGCGAGAACTTGTCTCAAAATCACAACCACAGCAAAAAACCAAAGGAGAAAACCTGAGTCTTATTAGTCTAGAATGGGCCTAGGTGGGGTTAGGAGCTTCTGGATGGGGCTGGAAGTGGTGTCCAGGGTGTGTGGGGTGCACAGGTCAGAGGTGAGGCTGAACCCCGTTCTTCCACAGAAAAGGTCCTATTGCAGCCCAACGAGGACTGCGTCTTCACCACACTGGGCATCAACAGCCACCTGTTTGCTTGTACCCGGGACAGCTACGAGGCCCTAGTAAGAACACTTCCTTCCGGCGTGGGGGGCACAGCTGGAATCCCGGTGCCCGTGAGGCTGAGGCTGGAGGATTTCTGGTTTGAAGCCAGCCCAGGCTACAAAGGGAAACTGTCTCAAAAACTTCCCCAAGGCCTTTGCTGGGAGCAGGGCCGAGGGGGTGGTGAGCAGCCCCTCACCCTGCCCTCTGTCCCTCAGGTGCCCCTGCCCGAGGAGGTCCAGGTGTCCCCAGGAGACACGGAGATCCACCGTGTAGAGCCTGAGGATATTGCCAACCACCTGACCGCCTTCCACTGGGAGCTGTTCCGGTGCGTGCATGAGGTGAGCCAGCCAGCCTCGCCGCCTCTGCCCTGAGCACGTGCGGCTGGGGCTCTGTGGTGGGTGGTTCAGGGCCCCAAGCTGCTCACCGAAGCTCACTCAGGGTTAGTGAGGTTTTTCTGTTTTTGGTACCATGGTTCAAACTCAGGCCCTCGTGTTTGTCAGGCATGCGCTGTGCCACTGAGCTACATCCCCAGACCAAGCTTAGTTTTTTTCTTTTAAATACTCACTGTTGGCCCAAGTTCAATCCCCAGAACTGAAGAAAAATAAATCAATAAAATACTCATTGTTAGGGGCTGCCGCTTTGGCTCTGTGGTGCCGCTTCCGCCTCACAACTGCAAGGTCCTGAGTTCGATCCCTGGCACCAAAAAACCCCAGCAACAACAACAAACTCACTGTTAGCCAGGTGTGGTGGCACATCTGTCATCCCAGCACTCAGGAAGCTCAGGCAGGAGGATCTGTGAGTTCGAGACCGGCCTGGGTTACATAGCGAGACCCTGTCCCAGAGCACAAAACACCCACTGTTGTCCAGAATGGTGGCGCACACCTGTGACTCCAGCCCTTGGAAGCCAGGGCGTGGGAAACAGATGACAACACAAAGATGGTGCACCGCACCAACCGGGTCGTTTCTGTCGCCTTGCAGCTGGAGTTCGTGGACTACGTGTTCCACGGGGAGCGCGGCCGGCGCGAGACCGCCAACTTGGAGCTGCTCCTGCAGCGCTGCAGCGAGGTCACCCACTGGGTGGCCACGGAGGTGCTGCTGTGCGAGGCCCCAGGCAAGCGAGCCCAGCTGCTCAAGAAGTTCATCAAGATCGCCGCCCTGTGAGAGGCGGGGCGGTGGGCGGAAGGGGCGGGGAGTGGGCGGGGAGAGGGGCGGGGAGGCCGCCTGACGCCACTCCCCGGCCCTCAGCTGCAAGCAGAACCAGGACCTGCTGTCCTTCTACGCCGTGGTCATGGGGCTGGACAACGCCGCTGTCAGTCGCCTGCGGCTCACCTGGGAGGTAAGGAGTCCCCGTCCCCTCCCCCTACGCGCTGGCCCTGCGCCCTTCTGGGGCCCACACTTCCTGGGCGACCAGGGCAGTGCAGCCGCTCAACAGCGGCAGGGTGGGTCCGTGGTGTCCTTGTGCTGGGTGGGCGGCGCCCCCTTTTGGCTGGACAAGCCTAGAGCAGAAACTCGGCTCAGAGCAAAAAAAGTGAAAATGCTGGGCTAGAGCTGCAAGGATATAATTCCAGCTTTCCCCGCCCTCGGGAGGCTGAGGCAAAAGGATCACCAGGAGTTCAAGGCCAGCCTCAACTACATAAGGCAGGCTGCCTCCAAAAAACAATAAAACATGGGAATCTCAGCCCCCTTCCATGCTTCTTGACACTAAGCGTTTCCAGCTCCCCTCTACTGGCCCTCTCTTTCCTCCGAACACTGCAGAAGCTGCCAGGGAAATTCAAGAACTTGTTCCGCAAATTTGAGAACCTGACGGTAAGTGGGTTGGTTCTTGTCCTCTGCCCTGTGACTCCCCCCGTTTGCACAAGCCTTCTGCTTCCCCGGTGACCTCTGCAGCCCCTTCCCACGCAGGAGCTGCGGGCAGGGGAGGAGAGGGGACAGCAGTTACCTCCTCCTCAGCCACATGTGGTCTGCCCTGTCTGTCCAGGCAGGGCAGGGTGGGGACATGTTGGCCGCCAGGTGTCCCTGACTGCTCTTCTATGGGACCCTAGGACCCCTGCCGGAACCACAAAAGCTACCGGGAAGTCATCTCCAAGATGAAGCCCCCCGTGATCCCCTTCGTGCCTCTAGTCCTCAAAGGTGAGCGGGCCCTCTGCCCGTGCCGCCCTCCCACGCCCCCCTGCCCCCCGCCCCGCCCCGGCCCAGGCCTCCCTGCGCGTCCTGGCTCCTGACTGTCCCTTCCCAGACCTGACTTTCCTGCACGAGGGCAGCAAGACGCTGGTGGATGGCTTGGTGAACGTGGAGAAGCTGGTACGTGTACCGCCCAGCCTGCGGGACGGGGAGGGCGCGCCGCCCCTCTGATCACCGCGTGCCCGTGGCATCACTGTGGCGGCATCGCTGTGGCCTGGCACCCTGCCCCCGTGGCTCTGAAAGACCCCCAGGATGGGAGCTACAAGCAGAGTGGGGTGCAGGGCGCGTCCGCGGGCCCTCTCACCGTGCCCTTCATCTCACAGCACTCCGTGGCCGAGAAAGTGAGGACGATCCGCAAATACCGCAGCCGGCCGCTCTGTGAGTCCGGGCTCCGGGCCGGGGCTTGGGTAGGGGGCCAGCCTGAGCCCGCGCCCACCACGTTCCCCCGCCCCAGGTCTGGACATGGAGGCCTCGCCGCGCCACCTGCAGACCAAGGCCTATGTGCGGCAGTTCCAGGTCATCGACAACCAGAACCTCCTCTTCGAGCTGTCCTATAAGCTGGAGGCCAACAGCCAGTGAGGGCGGCCCTCGGGTCTCGGCCGGCACTCAAGCACTTTGCACCGCGTCCCCACCCCGGGTTGGGTAGCCCGCCTGGCCTTGGGGCGAGATGGACCTCTGGGGCTCCTCACCCTGCTGGAGCCTCTGCACTGAGCCCCTTGGGGGAGCCACACCCCTTTGTCGGGCCTTCCCGGCAGGGCATCCCAGCGAGGGTGTCCGGCCTCCCCTCCCTGGCAGGAGGGAGGGAGGGAGGAAGGCAGGTCAGCCGGCCCCTGGTCTCCCAAAGCGAATGCCCATCCCCTGCTGGAGCCCCAGATGTGTGCCACAACACTGCTGCTGTGCGTGCGTGCGTGCGTGGAGGGTCCCTTCGGTTCGGTGCTACCCTTGTCTGCGCTGGTGCCCTGGGCCCAGCTCAGGGAAGTTGGCCTCGCTGCCTGGAGGGCCCTCTCTGTCCTGCAGTTGGAGTGGGTGGCTCCCGCCTGACAGCTCAGCTCGCTCTACTCCCCTCCCAGTTCAGGCCCCTCCTCCCCAGGCCAGTGTGGGGACAGGCAAAGTAGGGGAGCAGGTGGACCACGGGGTGAAACTGGACTCTGGAGAGGCCTGAGGACCTCTCTGTCTCCTCTCCTGGGCCCCAGATGGCAGGGTGCAGAGGCCCCTGGCAGCTACAGAGGGAGACCTCTGGGCACAGTCCCCTCATCCTGGCGCGCCCCACCCTTTCCCTTCTGAAGAGACAGTGGTCAGGCAGCTGCCACTCCTGCTCCTGCTCTGGGGTGTATATAGTTTTTACCCAAAGCTCTGGAATTGTACATTTATTTTTTAAAGCTCGAAAGAGAAAAAGAGCCCTGTACCATATGTAAACACTGTATCATAGGTCCCGTGTACAGCCCCTTTTGTACAGCGGTCTCTGGTGTTCTGTCCCTTCCACGATGCCCTGGATGCAAAAGATGTCCACGACGTGTCCTGGTACCGCCCACCTCCTCCGCCCCGAAGCGCCCCAACCTGCTCCCCCAGGTCCCAGGGCCCCCTCGACCCCGCCACCATCCCATCCGCACCCCGCAGACTCAGCCGCTTGTTCTCGCAGAACCCCCTGGTGGAGAAAGAGCTGATAAAGTCTAGGAATCGCCGGCCTGCTGTCTGATCCGTTGGGAGCGGGAAGGACAGGGGAGGGGACAGGGAGACCAGGCCGCTGCAGACCTCAGCCCTCGGCCTCCCGCGAGCCCGCAGCTCCATCCCGCGGCCTCTTCCGTCGGAGTCGGAGTCGGAGTCGTGCTGTGGACGCGCGGTGGGGTGGAGGCCAGACACCGCCCTCGGGGTGGGCGGAGGGGCCGGCAGCGCCCCTGCCATCCGCTAGGTGTCACCACCGAGAGCGTCTCAGGTGCGCGGGCGGCTGTCAGAGGCGCGGAGATGAGTCACCGAGGATCTCGGTCCCTCCGCCGATTCTGTCCCCGGGATAACTCAGACGTGACCAGAAGACTTATTTCCTCAGTCTCTCGGCTCTACCGGCCCGCCCCATTTCGCATCGAGGTCCTCTCAAATCTCTCAGATGGCAAGAGCTCCTCCTGCCTCGCTCCCTTACTAACTAGACTGTTGCATTTTATTTATTGATCAACTTTTTTAAAAAAATTACTTATTTATTTTTGAGATCAGACCTAACCATGTAGTCCATGCTGGTCTGAATTCACTGTGCTGCCCTGGAACTCTGCAGTGAATCCTCCTGTTTCAGCCTCCCAAGTGCTGGGATTACAGGCATGTATGACTGACTATACACAGCAGCCTTTTTTCCCCCATGGTACTAGGGATTGAACCCAGGACCTTGTGCTTGCCAGGCAGGTGTGTGGCATCACTGAGCTAAATCCTCAGACCAGTTTTTGTTTTTTTAGTTTTTTGTGACAGGGTCTCGCTTTGTAGTTCAAGCTGGCCCTAAACTCAGTATGGAACTCGCGGCAACCCCCGTGCCTCTGCCTTTCAAGTGCTGGGATTACAGCCATAAACCATCATGCCCAGTTAGGTTTTTTTTTTTTGAACAATTTCTCTCGCTGCCTAGAACAGGCTGGTCTCTGAGCTCATGAAATTACCATCCTTCTGCCTCAGCCCCCAAGTGGTTGGACTGCAGGTGTTTGAAAACTATCTGAAAGTAGGTTCCAAACATTATCACTTCATTCCTTTTAAAGCCTTAGCAGTCTCCTAAAAATAAGGTCATTCTCCTACACAATTATCACACCTAAGAAAACTGGCAGCGGTTCTGTGATCTCCTGCAGGACCCAGGGCCTATGTAGGCCTCCCTGTTGTCTCAAAAAAAAGCCAGGGATTTAGCTCGGTGGTTCTGGCATCTGCCTTGCAAGCACAAGGACCTGCGTTCAATCTCGGTAACCACATTCAACAATGCCGGGCCTGGTGGTTCACAGCCACTAGCAACCAGTGCGGGGCGTGGTGGCTCACGCCTGTCATCCCAGCACTCGGGAGGCAGAGGCAGGAGGATTGCGGTGATGTGAGTTTGAGGCTGAGCTCAGGGCCAGCCTGAACTACAAAGCGAGACCCTGTCTCAAAAAAGAAAAAAAGAAATAGAAGAAAATGTTCAAAGGGGAAGGAGAATAAGGGAGAGGAAAGGGAAAAAACAAAAAGGAATAAGTGAAAACAAAACTTGTAAAGGGAGGAAGATGGGGGAAGAGCGGGGAATAAAGAAGGTAGTTTAGGCACAAGTATAAATTCTCTACGATGAATGTGATCATTGTGTACATCAAAAGAGTACAGATAAAATTAATTTTTTCTTGGTACTGGGTATCAAACTCAGGACCTTGCAGTTGTTAGGCAAGTGTGATGCTGCTGAGCTAAATCCCTGGCCCTAAAATAAATTATTTTGGTATGGGGGCTGAGCGCGGAACTAGTGACCTTTCACTTTGGAGGCAGGTATCGGAACTACTGAGCTAAATCCCCAGCCCTAAAACTAACTTTAAAAAACCCCTAAAGAAAAGAGTTTCAAGACCAACATAACGAACACTGCCATCCGCTTACAGCTGAAGGCCCTGGGCCCATCCTCTTCCTGTCTCCAGAGATACCGCGCCCGTTTTCCTGGGCACATCCCACACATAATGCCTGGATCTCAGTGTTTCACAGTTTGTAGGGAAACGTCCACCAATTTATTTATTTTTTTTAATGCTGGTACATGCACATTTCTATGCCATTCAGCGTGGACTTGAATTCATGTTGTAGCCCAGGCTGGCCTCAAACTCACTATAATCTTCCTGCCTCCACCTCCTGAGTGCTGGGATTGTGGGCGTGCAACACAGCACAAGGTTTGTATGAATCCACTTGAACAAAGTGTCTAAGAGGCGGATCCACGTTGCCATCGAATGGGTTAATGGTAGCCAAGGTCTGAGAGGAGGGCAGTGGGGAGGACCGCTAACGCATAGAGCTTGAGAAAAATACTCTTATCTCTGGGAGGAGTGATAGTCATACATTTTGAGTATACTGAAACCCACCTGTATATTTTATTTTACTTTTCAGTTTTGTTGAGATGGAGTCTCTATGTAGCCCAGACTGGCCTTGAACTTGTGATCCTCCTACCTTAGCCTCCCAAGTTGCTGGAATTACTGGTGTACACCACTACACTAAGCTCAATTGGAGATTTTTTTTTTTCAGTATTGGGTAGAACCCAGTGGTGCTGTACCGCTGAACGACATTCCCAGTCCCTTTTATATTTATTTTTAGAATTTGAGAGTCTGGGTAAGTTGCTAAATTGCCCAGGCTAGATTCGAACTTGGGATCCTCCAAGCCTCAGCCTCTAACGCACCAACATACACAGCCATTCTTTTATTTTGCAGTACTGGGGCTCAAACTCATGACCTTGCATTTGTAAGGCAGGTGGCAGCGCCACTGAGCTAAACCTCCAGCCCTTACTTTTTTTCTTAAATAGTGCATCAAATAATTTTAAAAATGTAAAACTATTTTGTCCGGGGATTACAGGCATAAGCATGCGCCATGTTTATATCGTCTCATCCCTTCGCGCGAACTAATCGCGGCCGGACGCCCGTGGTGAACCTCACCCGCTGACGCGTCCCTCAGGTAGCTGTTAACATGCCAGTCTGCCCACCTTCACGTTCAGTCCCCCGGGGCCCCAGGAGGAGGCTCGACCTGGTCCTAGTCACGCCGAGCCACGCCCAGGATCGGGCCCACGGCAGGTCGACCTGTGGGTGGGATCCGGCACTACTCACCGTGGAACAGAAGGAAAACAGTAATAAGGACGTGTGGCTTGTCACGCGCCGTGCCACTCACGGCTTGAGCCTCCTCGGAGCCCCATGACACAGAAGGGACAGCCCAGGCCGGGCCAACCCTGTCCCCGCCGTCGGGCTCCGCGTGAGGAACGGAGCCGACCCGGAGCCCTCCGAGCAGGGCGACCCACGGAGCGGCGCGACCCACGGAGCAGCGCGACCCACGGAGCAGGGCGACCCACGGAGCAGCGCGACCCACGGAGCAGGGCGACCCACGGAGCAGGGCGACCCACGGAGCAGCGCGACCCACGGAGCAGGGCGACCCACGGAGCGGCGCGACCCACGGAGCAGGGCGACCCACGGAGCAGGGCGACCCACGGAGCAGCGCGACCCACGGAGCAGGGCGACCCACGGAGCAGCGCGACCCACGGAGCAGCGCGACCCACGGAGCAGGGCGACCCACGGAGCAGCGCGACCCACGGAGCAGGGCGACCCACGGAGCAGCGCGACCCACGGAGCAGGGCGACCCACGGAGCAGCGCGACCCACGCAGCAGCGCGACCCACGGAGCCGGCCGCAGTGGTAAAGTGTCTGATGTTCGGACGGGGGCTGATCCCGAGCTGCCGCGAGTTTAGCAGCTGGGCCGGGGCGGGCACAGGAGTCCTGCCCGGCCGGGCAGCATCCCCCACTCCAGGAAGCCAGGAACTAAGTTCACTCAAGAAAAGGACGTTCGGGTCAGGTGACTGAGCGGACCTGAAGGATGACTGCTAGCAGGGCCCGGCTGTCCCGTTGCTATGACAACCAGAGCTCGCCCGCCGGACTCTCGCAGGGTTGGCTGGGGCTTGCGCTTCTAACCTGCGGTCTGGGTAGGCCACTTGAGGCTAAGGTGTGCGCGCGCGGTGGGGTGAAGAACCAGACAGAAATACGTGGAGAACGGTGCTTCTCCACCGCGGCAACACGTTAGAATCACCTGCGCAATGTAAAAAAGTCGCATTGGCGAGGCTGCACAGGACCCACTGAGTCAGACACCCTGGAGGACGGCACTCAGGGACGGTTGGTCTCGTAAAGACCCCCACGTGGTTCCAAATGCAGCCAAAGACCCAAGCCCCACTTCCGGGGACAGACTGCGGCGACCTTCCAAAGATGGCGGCGGGGCCGGCCGGCCGCTTCCGCCTTTCCTCGCGCCGCTAGGGGGCGGGCTTCCGCGCGTGCGGCTTCCGTCGCGGCGCGCCCCGCTCCTCCGCCGCTTCCCCCGCCTCCATTTTGTGCTCGGACGCTGGGGACGGTGGGAGCAGATCCATTTCCGGGTTGGCAAGAAGGGAGGCGGCGGCGGTGAGAGCGAGAGCTCGCTGCGGGGCTGGCGGAATAAGACGGGAGCAGAGCAGAGGCGGCGGAGGATTCGCACCCGGAGCAGCTGTGACCAGGTCGGGAGGAGGGCGGGGCGGCCGAGGTCCGGCGCTGAGGTGACCCGCGGCGCAGAGTGGGAGGGAGAGGCGCGGAGGGGGCTGGGGGCGGGGTCTGCGGAGAGGGCGGGGCGGGGCCCGGGTTGGGGGCGGTCTGAGCGGAGGAGGGGTCGGGCTGGTGCCCGGCGGCGCCCCCGGCACTGGGGAGCAAGGTTTTGGGGAGACGGGAAGCACGGGGTCCTGGAAGCCTGGGCCGCGGGAGGAGACGGCGACGCGGGGCGAGCCGCGAGGTCGCCTGCGCGGGGAGGACCTGTTGGGAGCACGTCCTAAGCAGGCTGCCCCGGGCGGGGGAGGCCGGTGAGGCTTTTGGGAATCGGTTCGGTGACAGCTGGTCCGTGCCGGCGTTCTCGGAGAGGCAGGTCTGCGTTAGAGGCCGGACCGAGGATACAGAGAGGCGCCGCGGGGCCCCAGGGTTGAGGGGTCTCGCTGGAGGGAAGTGCGTGGAGGTGGCGATCTGACGTCCTGAATGTGCGCCTCGACTGCTCAAGTCACGATCCGGACGGAAAATCCGGAAAAGGTAACATCGGGGGAGGACTGGAAGTACCTGGTGTGCACAGCCATTCCTTGCCTGCCTTTTCCCTTAGTAGCAGTGGGGATTGAACAGTGAGCTACATCCCCAGCCTTTTTAAACGTGTTTTCTTTTGAGAGGAGGTCTCTGCTAAATCGCTAAATTAATCCAGGCTGAGTTTGAACTTTAGATCTTCCTGCCTCAGTCTCTCAGGGTGCTGATGTAACAGGTGTCTGCTGCCGTTCGCTGCTTCCTTTTTCCCTGGAGATTGAACCCAGGGCCTTCACACCGAGCTTCTTTGTTCTGAGCCTCTTTTAAATTTTTCTTTTTTTTTTTTTTTGTATTAAAACAGGGTCTTGCTGAGTTGCTCACGGCTGGAATTCCGAATCCTCTTGCCTCAGCCTTCCAAGGAGCTGAGACTACAGGTGTGTGCTATCACACCTGGTTCTAATGTCTTATTTTCTAGCCACCTGCGTTTTTTCATCTTCACAGATTGGGACGTGGTGAACTCTCTTGAGAATTCACTGAAGGATAGTTTTTTACGGTTGGGCTTTCTTTGTCAGGTTGGCCCAGCCGTGGCTTGTGGCTTTGCGGTCATTTGGTGGAGACCAGTGTGCTCTGATGATTATGGCTGCCCTCTCGTTAGTTTTTGTCAGGACTGCAGTCTCACTCTTCACTTTTTCACTGGGCCCGAGACCTTCAGCACCTGCCTCTGGGTTAGAGCGTCATCTGCACGCCGTGTCCCTGAGAGCCGCGCGTTTCTGAGTTCCCGTGCGGACTTGCTGAAGCAGGGGTTTCCTGTCTCACATGTGCTATCGCATGGTGTTTACTCTGGTGCTGATTGGTTCTGTGGTGTTGGCACAAGGGCGAAATTCAGGCGAGGGCTGAGAGTGCAGGTTCTCGGGTTTTTCGGATGGCTTGAAGGAGGTGGAGAAAGTTACAAATGCTCTTCGGACTCGGGTTCTCAGACTGGCTCTCTAGTACACTAGAGTCTGTTTTGCTGCCACCTGCAGCGATTCCGGACCTCGGAGGCTGTTTGTTCAGGTCTTGAAGGGACCACAGTCTTCATAGCAAGTCCAAGAAGAGCTACGCAGTCTATACACCTTTTGTATGTAGGTTCCAAAGTATACAGGTGGGGGGTGAGAACCTGTACAGTATCGGGGCCATATCTCAACCTGCGATGCAATGTTTGGTTCTTTTTCCTTCAATGCAGGGATTGAAACTCCCAGTCTTGCTAGGCAAGTGCTCCACCCAGCCCACCTTGGCTTTATTCTTTTTTATCTGAGACAGGGTCTCACTGAGTAGCCCAGACTGGCCTGGAACTCCAACGTGAGGCAATCCTCCTGCCTCAGCCTCCTGAGTGCTGGGATTAGAGGTGTACTGCTATGCCTAGGTCCACCTTAGTTCATTTGGAAGAGGTTTGGAGATACTGCGGAGGCTCGGAGCCCCAGGCAGGCTACTAGGATAGTCTGTTTCTTTGACATAACGATCTTTCATTTTTCCTCTCCTGTCAGCAGCTTATTGTGGTGCTGAGTGGAAAATGAATGTCGAATCAGTTTTCTCTTCCTGCCTGGTCTCTGGTGGACATCTTGTCTGTGTCTCTGTTTTCTGCCACCAACTTGAAAAGCTGCCCGGCCACTTCAGTTGGAAGGGCGGCAGGGGTGAGCTGGGTTTCCCAGGACAGCGAATGGCCTCTGTCAAAGCGAAGAATAGTTGCCCAGACCCGGATGGGACCTCGAAGCTGTGACTAACTCTTTGGCAGCGCTCATCCCGCTGCCGAAGGACTCCTTTTCTTCTGGAGTGTGATTGTTGAACTCCTCCTCAAAGTGGCTCTTATTGCTGTTGCTCTTCACACAATTCTGGCAGAAGCTGGCTGGCATCCGGCTGCTGGCTGTGTCCTGAGGGCCGTGGCCGAGTGGGGCGCCGGGTCCTCGGGGGCTGCTCTGCGGGAGACAGGGCAGGGCTCTCCTCCTTGAATGTGCTTGCACACAAGCCTTGACCTTTTTCCTGGATTCCAGGCTGTTTCTTATTCAGCTAGTGATTAAGCACAGAGTCTGTGCCTCTGCCTAGCTGGGCAAGTCCAGGAGGAGAGGCGGTGTCTCGTTCCCCTGGCCTCCTCGCCCGCGCGGAGGAGCCTTGCGGGCTAAGCGAGAGAGCAGAGCGCATCTTGTCTTTCTTCTCTCTCCTGTTTGACTTTCTTGCCAGTGCTAGGAATGCACCCAGCGCCCGTGCCCCTTTCCCAAGAGCAGTCCCTGACAGCTTGCACGGCGGGTGTTGGACGAGGTAACACAGCTCTGTGACATGGGCACTCCTTTTTATTTTTGAGACAGAATCTTGCTAAATCACTAAATTGCCCAGGCTGGGCTTGAATGTTCTGTCCTGTCCAGTCAGTCTCTCAGAGTGCTCAGATTTCAAGTTGATACGATTAGGTTATTAGCCTTAAATTAGTTACTTTATTTACATTTTATATATATATACCTTTTTTTGAGACAAGATCTCACTGTGTAATTCAGGCTGGCCTGGAACTTGAAGCAGTCTTCCTGTCTCAGCCTCCTAAATGCTGGGATTACAGATGATGGCACCATGCGTGGCCTAAACCTTAAGTAATTTGGAGATTAGGGTTAAACATTAGGATTATTTGGAAACATTTTTTTGGATTATGGGGGATGATGGGATTGTTAGCTTACAAGTTTTGATTTTAGGAAACAGAGTACTTTTTTACTTCTGGAGAATATTGACTATCTTGGAGTCATCACACAGCCAGCAGAGAGCACAGATGTTCATGTTGTGAGCTCCTGAGCTTAGTATGCCGTCATTCCTGTCATTTGAACCAGGTGTGGTGACATAAAGTGTAAGTCTTTTTTATCTTTTTTTTTTTTT